>ML318549.1:0-25417 GCA_005239505.1 Nicotiana paniculata
AAAGGTAAAAATTCTAGGGCGACAGATAACAAAACAGGTAGGACTGCAGATAAAGGGAAAGCACAAAAAACAGATAAAGGCTCAAGTATTCCTCCACACACAGTACACATAAACAACATGTCTCATACACAACTAAGGCACATATTAATTCAGAATCCTAAAGCATGGTATCTAGGTGATAACACAAAGACAGATTTATTGCATAACTCAGAGAGGAAGTCTTAATCAGGCTTGCCAACTGGTTTTAAGCATGCTGACAGTTAAACATGATCACAAAGACAGTTCTGGTTTTATTTTTAAAGTTGATTACCTAAGACTTGCCTAGGCGTGAGACAGTGTATACTAATTATCTGATTTGTTAGAGGGGATGTTGCAAAGTATTACCTACACATGTTGTTCTAAGTTGTTCAGAACACAGAATTGTTGCCAGTTGTTTTAGAGAAACTGAGTGAAGTGTTTTATACCTTTTACATGCACCAGTAGTTAGACTAGGTGTTGAAGATGTGCAAGGACTAATTACCAGTTGTTTAGAACAGGGTACTGTTTTAGATATCTATATTTAGACTAAGTGCAGTTAAATGAATGAGATCCTATAGCATGATGTCTAATGCAACATGGTGCATAATAACTTAACCATGATTTCTAAATGCACATAGAATCACATCATTATGCACAGTTTCAGGAATAGCATGGGGGATATATTTTTTAATGTTGTTTACCTAGAAACAGGATCTCTAAGTGCGTAGGCATGGTGATACATGATTGCAGTTAACATTATTTATCCTAGGACTTCTAATGAAGTTTCAGAACACGTTTATATGAACAGAATCACATAATATCTATTTACTTAATTATTTGTCCTATAGGCAGGATCTCTAAGTGAATGATGACATGCTGAAAAGAAAGCAGTATATATGAGCCTAAGTATCATGATATCTAATGCATGGCATGTTGTACCTAAACATGGCTGCTATTGCGCATAGAGAAAATAAACCTAGAAACATGGTCTCTACCCTTAATTATACTACATCATGCATATCACCCACCCATTTTCACTATCCGACCCCAGAGTTGCTTATAATTAATTATTACAGACCATGGGATATGAATTACACAACTGAAATAGGAGAAAAATAAGAAGTTAAGTATAGGGAGCCTATAGAATAGGCTCAAGTCTCCAGGTCCTCAATGCCAAGTATTATTTCACAACCTTTCTCATAATCAGGGTGTGTCAGAGTTCCCTAAGGACCTCAAAGGCTCCCGGGCAGTGCTCACACCCAGATTTTACAGCCAAGATAGAGTAAGTGCAGTGTGGAATGGCCAACCTTTGTGTGTCAAAGTTCAGAGGGAGCTCAAGGGTCCCAAGGCAATGCTCACACAGAGGGGGCAGAGCTTAAGGGGTCTAAGAGTAGAGTGAAAGTGCTCATAGTTTGAAAAAGTTAAGTAAGAAAACAATTTTGGAAGAAAGACTTAATGGAAATATAACGAAAAGTTTAACTGATGAAAATAATTCGAAAGAACATGAACACCAATCTCAGAACCAAGGCAGAGTTAGCATCACACAAAGACCCAGAATGATCCAACAACCACAACAGGGGAAAGAGGGTTTGAGGGACACATAGGTGCAGAGTACTGCACATGTAGCAGGTTGGAGCATGCATAAACAATCAGAGATCCTAAGGGTTCAGGGAATCAACAGGGTTCAGGGAATCAACAGGGTATCGGATGAAACTAACATGGCAGTACCAACTAGTTTAAGACAGGAGAAGATGCTCTAATCTAATGTATCAAACATAAACATGGAGATTCACATAAAGACAGATTTGGAGTACACAAAGACATGCTAGATGGAATCCAAGATCCTAGTTACATGTTGAACTACATAATAGTAAGTAAAAGCAAATTAGAAACACAATGAACTGCATCAGTAATAGAAACATATTGGTTTGAGAGCTGAAATATGAATTAGAACATACCAGTGAAGTGAAGAAAGCAGTAACCCAAAGCAGAAGATAGGAGATGCACAGTAGTTAGCCTTGGCTTGCAGCCGACTAACTTAGAGTAGTAGCAAATAGAAGAGAGAATAGANAATTATGGAACTCAAAGAATCAATTAGTTGCAAAATCAGTACTAGTACTCCCTTAATTAAGGGAGTTAAATTTCAAATGGTCAAAATAGGTAACAAGTAAGGAAAGGAATCTTGTATAATAAATAAGGAAAGATTTCGAACATAGTAAGCACAAAGTAGGAAGTTGAGGTCAGGTTCATAAGTTTTTAATTAAAACATTACTGTAAGAATCAATTGATAGTAAAATTAGTCATGTAATAAGGCAAGAAGTAACTAAAGGTCGTAAAAATATTATCACAGGAAATCAATTAAAGAAAATCAATCACATGAAATTAGGGATTCAAAAAGGAGTAGTACTGATTTAAGAATCAACATAGATTATGCAGAGTAAACACACAACGGGAGAGAATCATAAACCCTAGTAATTAAAATAGGGTAAAATCACACGGAATTAGGGATTTACACAGAACATGACATGAATCACTGAATAAGCATAATACAAGCAGGAAAGGTAAAGATTTAGAGGTATAGATGAACAAAAAATAGAGCAGAATCAGAGAATAATCATAGGTAATAGCAGCCAGAAACCCTAACAAGAAATATAGGGTAAAACATCACGAAATCACAGAGTATTCAAGAGAACATAGTGATCATAATAGAACATATAAACATATTGTTGGAAACAAACTTAAAGCCACAGATTAAAGCCAAGAATTTAGGGTCTTTTAACGAAATAACTCAGACACAGAAAGGGAAAGGCTTAAACATAACAAATATCACAAAATAATACTTAAAATTTGAAGGAAATCGTTAATGAAAAGGGGTTTGAAACCCTAATTTTGAGAAATGAAGAATCGTTTCAGAAAATATGGAAAAACCTTAGAATACGTATAGATCTGTGACAGATCTAAAAGGATCGAGAGGTTTAAATCTAGGGCTTCCAAAGAGAACCCAGAAAGGAGAAGAGAATAACTCGAAATTGTCGGTTTTAACAGGAAAGTGTATAGATCTTACTCGGACGGCCATGGGTAGCCGGAAAGATGGCATGAGACCGTAGATGGTGAGTGGATTTCCTCTGGTTCACTTGAAGGCCTCAAAAAAGTGACACGCGTTCAAAGGGGGAGCCATAAGGCTGGTAGGTGGTTGAATCGCCGTAGATTCCGGCAAGGCGATAGCCGGAGAAGGGCCAAGTCTACTGGAGGGATTTGAAGGGACGAGAGGGAGTTGAGAGAGACGGCTCAGAAGTGAATGAGAGGGAAAATGAGAGAGGGGGAGGGTAGTCATTAGGGTTTATTTATGGTAAGGGGGATCTGGACCGTTGATTTGAATTAATCAACGGTTCAGATTGAGTGAGAGATTGGGCCGGGTAGGTTAGTGTATTGGGCTTGGGGGTCTGGGCCAATTTAATTGGGTTGGGGACTAGGATTAATTAGGCTGAAATTTAAATAAAGAATGGATGTTTGTTAAATACCCATTAAAATTAGATAAATAATTAGCTAATAATCATATAAAATGAAATTAAGGCTAAATAGGTGAAATTAAGGTAATTAATTAATATAGAAAATATAAAAATAAATAATTATTGATTTAAAAATGGCATAAAATGTACAATTAGGCTATAGTTGCAAAATTGTTGTAATCATAGCCAAATAACGCCAAATTGGATAATTTGTGAAATAATTAATCCTAATAGGATTAAAAATGATATATTGAGCTAGGAAATGTTTTGAAATTATTTGTAATGTAATTTATGAATAATTATAAAGTACTAAAGAGATAGGAAAACAAATTGATAAAAATATGGAAAATTAGGGAAAATACCATTCATTATGAAAAGTGATTTTGAAGGTATATATGCAAATTTAAAAAAAATATTTTAAGGAAAAATTGGGTATCAACACCAGCTATATCAAAGGTCGTACCGACCCAATGCGTAAGAGCCCAAGCGCCAGCTACACTAAAAGTTGTACCGAACCAATGCGTAAGAGCCCACGGGCTAGCCTAAAAGGCATCGGGACCAATTTATAACCCCAAGGGTTCCATTTCGAAGTCCAATTCATCGGGATAATCATCGACAAGCATCAAAATCTATTTCGAGAGGCAAGGAAAAAACAAGGAGTAACGAAAAGCCTCTTATATATGATAAAAGTTCACAAAGCTTATTCACAAAGCTCAAAGTCGAAGCCCTTACACAGGGAAAAAAAACAAATGAAAACCTAATCTACCACCGGGGTGTGCCTTCAACGGCTCCCTCGGAGGTTATTCCTTCAGCGACTTGGCTCTCGGACCCCAGGTCCTCAACCGCCTCTCCCTCCTCGGGGACCTCGCCTTTATCTTCATCATCTTCTGAGCCACTGCTCGAATCATCTTCGGAAGCAAGCAGGGCCGCCGATTCCTTTTCTAGGGTCTTCACCCTCTCAATCTCAATAGAAAAATCGAGGGCCCCTGCATGTACATCCTATAGATCCTACTCCGAGATCTTAATCGGGCATGTTCCAGGGCTCGGGAAAGCTCAATCTCGACCTCCTCAGATGCTTTCCTGGCATGGGCATTTGCGGCATCATCGTCATCCTTGTACGAGGATAAGAGTGCATCGGCTTCAGCCTTAATCGAAGATAGCGCGGTGACCGATTCAGCATAGAGATCCTTATACTTACTACTCTCTGCCATTGCATCCCGAAGTCGACGCTCAATTGAGGATAACTTCCCTTGGAGGGTTTCTCTCTCAGAGGTTATCTCGTTCACACACTGCTTAAGTCCAAGGATCTCGGCATCCCTGGCTCTGAACCCCTCCCATATCAGGGAATCTTTCTCCTTAAGCTGCAAAGATCAACCCAAAAATGTTAAGTACTGAGATCAGGCAGGATCAAAAACAAAACATACGAAGACTATGTTACCTACTCATAAAGATCGCTCCGTTCCCGAGATATCGTTCCTATACGAGCACGAAGGTCAAGCATTTCTTCCTCTTTTTGGCAAAAAGAGCCCTGAGCTCGTCCGCCTCCGATGAAACCTCCTACACTCCCCCTCGTAATGGGCCAACTCAGCTTGAAACTTGGCAGTGGCCCGATTGTAAAGCACTTTCGCCTGAAAGCATAAAGGAAGGAGAATCAAAGAAATAGTGATCAAAGCTCAAAGCAATCGACGAAAAAATTACCTGTTCGCAGACCCTCTCGGCTTCCTCGAAAATGAGCGAGGTGTTAAGTTCGGGATTCTTCTCGGCCATAAACAAGCGCCCTTCAATTACGGCATTCCCTCCGAGAGGCGCCCCCGCATCGGAAGATTCTATAGTATGGGCATTCCGTATCTCAAAATGTTGGAACCGGTGATGAATCACTTGCATCAATAACCCCGGCTGGATCGATCGGGTCCTTCGGCTCACAACTGGGCTCCCTTAACTCATCTACCAAGTGAACTTTGGCCCGGGGAATATTTTGGCTATCAACTAGCTCAGGGACATCATCCGACCCATCCTCGAAAACCTCTTCGGCCCATGGAAGGATGTCATCATTAATTTATGGTTTAGAATCCCTCGGCTCAACAGTCGCCGACTCAGCAAAAGCCGAAGCAGTTACGCTTCCACTTCCCCCGGGCGACATCGGGGAATCATTTTTCTCGTTTAAAGCCGCGGAGTCAACCTTAGACTTTTGCACTCTAGCCCTCTTTAGCTTCAAAGAGTCGGTCGACAATTTCCCTTTTATCTTCTTCCCCCATTTGGTTTTGAGGTATCTGCTTCCCCAGGCGATGCTTCTCTCATCAAAGAGGCCTCCCTTAAGCTGCATAATCACATAACACAAGCACGAGAAGTTAGAATATATTCAGGAGATATCTCTTTTAAAGAACTCAGGTATGACAAGAGGGAAGGCCTCACCATGATTTTTAGCTTCCCATCGGCCCCTAGCCAGGTCGCGCCATACACGCTCAGCATACGGACAAGACGAATCAGCTGGCGAACCCAGCCCGAGAGATCCTTAACCGCATCGGGGTACCATGCAACAACTGCATCATCAAAGGGAGTTAGTTCGAGGGAAAGTTGGTACGAAGGAAAGTGAAAAAAGCTCAATTAAAGTATTAGTTTACGATTCATATTCCATTCCTCAGGGAATGTCATCCTTTCAACTGGAATCAGATCCGAGGTCCTAACTCAAACAAAGCGGATTATCCACCCTCTGTCCTTGTATTCATCGGTGCAAGCAAAGAAAACCTTCACGGCACGACGTTGAATCTTGATCAGACCACCCGATAAAGTCGGGGACTGTACATTCTAATCAAGTGGTCGAGGGTAAAAGGCATCCCTTCAACCATATTTGAAAAATTCCTAATCATGAAAATAATACGCCAAAACGATGGATGAATCTGGCCGAGCGTCACTTGATATCGCCTGCATAAATCGGAAATCACGGGGTGTATCGACGACGAGGACAGCTCTACCGGGCCTAGGGTAAATGGATAGGTGTATACACTAAGGAAGCTTACTTTATGGGTTGTTATGTCTTCTCGAGAGGAAATCTCCACTTGCACCACATTTCCCCAACGGTAATCGGCCTTCACCTTCTCGATGTTTGTTATTAGGCTAATATACCGGGACATGGGTTCACACCGTCCCGGCTTCGAAGAAGGTTTGTCGATCTTAAAATCAGAGGTTATTTCGCAGGGTCCGGGGATGCATCCCTCAAGACTTGGGGGTACCATTGCCTTGCCCTTAGAGGAACGTGGAGATGAGGAAGCTTTATCATCTCGGGGAATATTTTGGAGGCATTCGTCATTTTGTTGAAAGTTTTCAAAGGAAACGAGAGAAAGCTGATTGAGAAAAGGATACAAGAAATAAGTAATGAGAGCTCTTTTTAAAGGTTGGAAGGATTAATAGAAGATAAAGGGCAGAAGAAGGAGTACTTACAGGGGCCAACCGTGCACTTTGGGAAAAGCCAAAAGACAGCCAACTGCCGTAATCAATTCGAGTCTTTTCAAGAACTGTGTGAACGTGGTCTTTGGGCATCTCTCTTATCACATCAGCCGCTTACATGACATGACTTACATGGTGATGGAGGCACTGAAAGTTGGTGAATTCAAATCGTTTCTTGTCTTTTCATTCCAAGAAACGCGGGGACTATCTGTATACGGTAAAACCGAGGAAGGTCGAATTTAGGGCTTCTACAGCGTTCCGAGCCTCGACCTCGTTTGTATCAGAGTAGAACCCGAGGTGCATTCCTCGAGGAAGCATATCGAGGATTCTCCACTCTCGACCTCGGGGCAGTGTATATCGATGATCATCATGAAAAAGCGAGAAATTTCCAAAAGGCACGTGGTTAAAGCTGACCAAGTCAGCAAGAACAGTACAAGTCCGTACTGAGACATTAAATAGTTGTACCAGCTGCATTTTTTTTGTAATAATTACACATGTACTATGTTGAGATTCACACTCTTATATATAGGGGACCCTTGTCACTTTGCAACACACATGATATTCAATACAAGAACAAGAACATTCTCTGCTCTCTAACTCAAACATTGTCTACAATTGTTCCATTGATTTATTGCCTTTCATTTATTGTGTTCATTAATTGTTCTTCATTTATTGCTCATTATTGATCATAAAGAGGCCGTGCTCGAGGACTTGAATACTGTTGTATCCTCATCGACCGCCCTCTGTCAAGCCCTCGAGCTCGACTTCGAGGACCTATTTTGACCAAGCTCGAGACCCCGTCTCATAACCGCTCGGTTTGCATAACTCTATTATCCTTCACTCTTGTCTCATTTTTCTTACCTCTCACTTAGCATCTATTGCATAAACAACTAGTATTAAAATAGATCACATATTTTTAGAACTACAAAATCAAATACAATTGTAATTACCATTTTCAAGGTAAACATGTTCTGCATTACATTTTTCGGCGAATACATAAATATATTGTTATCAATTTTAAAATTCTCAAATTTAACAGCTTGTTTGGATGGTCGTTACGTATTATATTGTATTGTATCGTTACTTTAAATAGGACGTTTTTTTTGGTTGTAACTTAAATTTTATTATATCGTATCGTAAAACCCGTCGTTACGTAACGACAAAATGTGTCACTTTGTGTAACGACCGATTTGGTGTGGTTCCGTTGATTGTGATCCTCAAAGAAAAACTCAGTACCAACCAAATAATTCAGCCATAGGAGAAGTTGACTCAGCTTTCATCCAAGATGTTGAACACAGGCCTAAATTAACCATAACTGAAGCACAGGGCATTCCAGTGATTGATCTCTCAATACTCAACTCTTCAGATATCTCTACTGAGAAAAATTGCAAGGAATTATCAAGTCTAGTAGCTAAGGGGAATGACACATGCAAGAAATGGGGATTCTTCCAAGTGATCAATCATGGGGTGTCCTTAGGGTACAGGGAAAAGATTGAGTTGGGATCAAGAAAGTTCTTTGCTTTGTCTAATGAGGAGTAGAGAAAAGTGAAGAGAGATGAGCTGAACTCAATGGGATATTATGATACTGAGCTCACCAAAAATGTTAGGGACCGAAAAGAAGTCTTTGATTTTACTGTGGAGAATCCAACTGTTGTACCACTTTCTCATGACCCTGATGACAAGGAGCTCAAGGAGTTGCACAATCAATAGCCTGAGTACCCTCCAGAATTAAGGTACTCAATATTCTTTTTTAAAACCCACAATTTAGTAAAGAGAAAATTTCCAAATTTACCTCTCTGATATACAAAATAACTTAATTTCTCAGTAGCTAATGAAATGCAAACATTTCTAAGACTATGTACGTCTTAAGAAACTTTAGTGAAATCACTTCTAGACCAGCTATACTACAAAAATAGAAACTAAGGAAGAAGGTAATCACTGCCCAAGGTAAAACTATCTCGGCCAGTACAAGTAGGACAAAGCATGAGCATAGCTGCAGGAGGCCAGTCCGTCATACATGGCTGCATTCCCAAGCCATCCATATAGCTGACCAGTATGACTCCCTATTTGCCCGGGTGTACTATCAATTCTTTCCTGTTGTAGCCATGGATTTGAAACATGTGAGTGCTTCGGTTCTTTGTTGCTGAACCTTCTAGACGACTCAGTTTCATCAATTTTTCTCTTTTGTGCCATCTTCGCACCTCTGGCAATTTCTTTTTTGTTAAGGTTCTCACCTACGGTAATTTCTTTCTCCAAGCTCATTATTTTCTCATTGATTTGCCACCCGGGAAGAAGTTCTGAAGGATCAATATCATGATGTCCCAAACATTTGATGACAGATCTCAGATCAAACAAGTGCTTCCTTTTTGCTTGATCCTGTACAAAATAACAAAATGTACGGTTAACTTGAGCAGATCAAGAGAGAAATCAGGGAGGGAGGGCTATCAGTGTTGGAAAGAAATTCAAGAATTACCACAGCAGTAAGTGAACCTTGTGATTGTTCCATCATTTTCTTCAATGACTCTTCTGACTCTAGTAAAAATGATGTCAAAAATCTCTGAGGGTTAACTGTGTCCTCAATTCCAAAGGTATAGGCAATATGAGCAGCGTCAACTTCCATCTTTTGCTTCGCCATCCCCTCTATTATATCTGCCATAGATTTACATAAAATAGTATTAAGTAAGTGATAAATTAGCAACTACGACAAGGTCAAATGTATTATTTGAGATAAAGAAAAGGTATCAAAAAATGCAAAATGAATCATATAAAGATATAATCACATAATAAGGCTTCATCTCTGAAATCGCGAACAATGAAAACAAACAAATAAGAAGGTGGAATGTAACCTCCAAGCAGATATGAGGTTGAAAAGAGGTCCATGACTTTTACAGTTTACCTAAATTGGAAAGTGTAAAAATGCAAATCTCAACACCAACCACTGATTTATATTGCGATTACTGCACTCTAAATTACAACTGACAAAAGGAACAACACAATTTCTAGCAGATCACAACTAAGAAGAGAATCTGGAACTAACAGAGAAATAAGTAATCAGAAAGGGATGAGGAACATAGATGAAAGGATATGAGAAAACAGAGCCAAACAATTGACAACTTCAACCTCCAAAATGCTCTGAGCCCTTTTGCTATGTTTATAACTAATTTCTCACCCCACACTTTTGCTCAACTTCACATGCTCAGTCTATGTCCCACACAGTTATTTTGCATTTCATCAGTGGCATCCGTTGTGGAATCATAGTCAGCTTGGTACACTTGCTCCTTCACAAGAATACTCACATCCTCAATAAGAACCTTGTCATCAAGGTTCAAGGCAGGAAATCCAGACAACAATGAGTTAAATTACAACTTTTGGTTCTCTAGTAGTTACGCTAGTGTGCAAATATCAGTCTTCTGTTTATCAGTCTTCTGTTTATCATAATGGTGCAAATATCAGTCTTCTGTTTATGAGAAAGTTCATGAGCCAAACTTCCTGTTCTAACAAATCTTCTCAAGATAAGCTAGATAATACTTGATCCTCAGCTTCAATTATTTTTGTGCTGGAAATGTTTCCAAAACTCGTCAGATCATGCAGCATCCAGCTTTTAGATCATTGTTTGTTCCTGTTTCACAGCCAGCAGCAGCAGTTATTTCATCGTCAAAACCATCAGTTTCAGCTCCATTACGGAAAAGCAGTAAAAATTGGACCAGGGAAGTAGTACTCAAATAAGCACAAAGCATAGACCCTCTTCCAAACCAGTAACTCAATACATCCTCCGAAATAGAAGGTCACCAAATTCAGCCATGATTTGGTGGAATGATGATGTGGTCATCAGTGTAAAGGAGTAAGTTTGTCACCTTAGACCCCAAGAGCTTCTCCAGCTTGTTGGTGAATCCTCAATAATTATCTCCTGGACAGAACCCAAGAGCTTCTCCAGCTTGTTGGTGAATCCTCAATAATTATCTCCTGGCCACCCTTGCTAAACTGTATAAGACAAAGAGAACTTCCATATGAATTTTCATTCTTTGCAAGCAATGGGTCCTTTATCCTTTTCACCACAGTGAACCAGCTAGGAAAATCTCTGTAATTTAGAGGTGTAGCAAGTTTCAAGCCACGGGGGTAGGAGTGCATAAACTCCCCCAATTTGGCAAGCCTTCTCTTTGCTTTCATATTTAGGGCAGTAGCAATTAGCTCAATTGGTTTAGTGGCTTCTAATACTTACCAAAAAATACATGTATATCAAATTTCTTACTCGTTTGTCCTGTTTTGAGTCTCTGCTTTCTGCGTTCGACCAACACATTCTGTTATACTTTTTCCACTAATTAATGTATGGGAACCTCACCTCAGTACATCGAAGAAATACTAGTTACATAAAACAATCAACTATGCCTCAATCTCAACCTGGTCGGGTACTTGGGTTCAATTATATGAAAATACTTTGCGTCAATTTCATTCTATTCAGGTTCATTTCATTCCAATACTAAATAATTTGACTACCACGACAAATTAGGATTCTCTAAAACTATGAAATCTCAAAATTATACATTTAACCTTACACCTGTTTTAAGTGCAACAACAAAAACTAAACCTTAATCTCAATCAGATGGTATCACCCACATGGATCCTCTCATTTTATTATGTTCTAAGCTAAATATGCACTGATTTTGTAAGGCAACTTCCCTACATGGGGTTTATGATTGGCAAGTCCAATTTTATCACATTTAGCCATCATATTATTACACCTACCATCCGGGCACATGGAGATCTACTGACCAATTTTGACCTTTCATATTCTCCTCTATGCGTTACTTGCATCATCTGCTGGATGTGATTATATCTAACTTAATCAAATTTATAGAGTTATATATTCATTATAACATCCACATTTTTACAACATTCATTTTGTTTGGTACTTAAAGGCCCATTCGTTCTCATATAAAATTGTTGGTCTTACAACTTCTATAGAACTTGTCTTCCACTTTGTTAGACATCCTTTTCTCACTTGTGTAACACTCTTTCATTTCATTTTTCCTATCTTAATTATAGTTTTTACATCTTCATCTACTGACATAAAGGAAGAAACATACAAAGTAAGAAATCTATGTTGTGGAACAAAGAACTTCGAAGATGAGCCATTAGGTATTTATTTGTTGCTTCTAGGTATTCATGTCCAATCAGACTAGTTAAATGGTCACCAAACAAGCACGTACCAGAGTAGCAAATGATGAAATGCAAACGTAGCTTAGTGATAAATTGAATTCATGAAAAAAGGACCTGGAATCTTTGCAGCGAGGACATTTGATCTCCGGAGGGCACGATAATACCGCTTGATGCAACTTACCTGAAGCAAATCCCTGATATCCTCATTTCTAAATCGTCCTGGAATTCCGAAACACCCAACAAGCATCAACAAACCCCGGGCATCAATTTCCTTGGCCTTAAGTATGCCTGCTTCGGCAATCAACCTCTTTCTCCATGATAAAGCTGCCTGCTCCGCCTCATGCTTCACCCCTATCTCAATCTCGTCGCTGATTCCCATCAACAAGAAGCACTGCAAAACCAATACAGAAGCATTCCGTGACTGGTCCATTTGCGAGCCCTTAACATACGACTTGCCCTTTTGAGTATAAAACTTGCCGACACATTCCAATACAAGCCTTGCTGGATTGCTGGAAAGTCTCAATGCCTTAGGGACTTGTTCAAGCAGTCCTTTTGAATCTAAGAGATGCATTACCATGTACCTCCGCAGACCGCGACCGTCCATCATTTCGCAGAGGCTCTCCAGCTCTGAACGAGGAGTAGATATCAGCTCTGTACGAGGAGGAAATCTCACGTCTTCCTCTTCTTTATCTTTTTCTTTCACTTCTTTTTCGCAGAGGCTCTCCAGCTCTGAACGAGGAGGGCATCTCACGTCTTCCTCTTCTTTGTCTTCTTCTATCACTTCTTTATCGCAGAGGCTCTCCAGATCTGAACGAGGAGCGCATCTCACGTCTTCCTCTTCTTCGTCTTCTTCTTTCACTTTTTTATCGCAGAGGCTCTCCAGCTCTGAACGAGGAGGGGATCTCACATCTTCCTCTTCCTTTTCTTCTTTGTCTTCTTCTTTGTCGCAGAGGGTTTCCAGCTCTGAGCGATGAGTAGATATCAGCTCTGAGCGATGAGTAGATATCAGCTCTGAACGAGGAGAGGATCTCACTTCTTCCTCTTCTTCTTTTTCTTCTTCTTCTTCTTCTTCAGATGGGTCGGATTCCCAAGATGATTCAGGGACTGGGACTGGGGTTGATGTTGTGTCTGCGGCTGGGGCTGGGGCTGCTTGGGGTGATGACGTGGTTAAAGGAGTGGTATTAGTTGTATGTTGGGGTAGCATAGAGTCGAATGATGTCCGGATGGAATCAACGTGTTGTTGTAGCTCAGTGAGGCAACGATGGACCGCCAAAAGGGCACCGGAAATTTGGCGGAGATTGGAAATTGAGTCATCCTGAGAATGTATTGGTGGTTGCTGAAATTCTGATTGTTTGATTAGGTTATTCTGCAGCGAATCGTTTACTGTTTGTGCTTGGACTTGGGTGGCCAACGGTGGCTGTGACTGAGACGTGGCGGTTGCGGCGATATTTACCGGTTTACTCATCGTCGGTTTAGAAGTGGAGAACCGGAGAATTGAGAATGGACAAAGTATAAGAATCCCCTAATGCTGTCGCCATTTCCGATTGTTGATTGCACAATCCATAAACGTATGCTTTTCCTGCAATCCTCGCCTTCTTCATTTTTTTATTTTTTATTTTCATTTCAAGGTGTGAGGTTATACGCACCAGTAGCATGTTTAATGGTGCTGTTTAAAATGTAACCATTATTTGCAATGTATTTACTCACGTTTACTTAGTTGCCATGTATACTAAAAATAAATGTTCATTTTTACTTGGCACTTTACGCATATATCAAGAGAACACAACAATTTTTTTCTTATTTTACCCACAGTATTTATTACCATTTCAAATTATTTCTCAAATCCAATAAAATATGCATCAATTAATATGGGTAACATGCACTTCATTTATTATTTTTCAAGGAGCGTGAAAAGTTAAAACATGTCAATTAAAAGTGATTAAAATATAGTCACAAATAAATAAAATAAAATAAAAGTAACCAAGACACGCTTCTAATTCTTACTGTGTCCTCAAGTTGAACTCTAATTATGTGAATTTTTATTTTTCATGTTGGAGAGAACTCAACAAATAATCCCTAGGTGAACTTCTTAAAAGATGGAGATCGAGGTGGTAGCCCAAAGCATTCATGTAGCTGCATTAATTACTTGTACATTGCCCCTAATGTGTGGAGGTAATAATTGGTTCCATCTAAGATTAGACCAAATCGATTATTACATAAAGTGACATTATCATATAAATTTAAGTAACAATCAAAATATTATATTTAAAGTAATAATATAATACCCTACAATAGGTAACAATTATCTTGTTTTGTAATCAGTGCAACAGTGACAAGCTACTGCATGTTACTCAAAATTATATTCTTGTTGTCAACTAATGCAAATACCAGCCAGTTTCAGATGATAGAGGCAGTAACATAAGAGAAAAGAAAGTCATCTTGTCCTACTACATATCTGTAGGACCGTCAGTTCTCTGCTCAGTTAAAGTTTCCTCCTGCATCTCATTAGCTTTATCATCGCCATTTGTTACCATCTTGTCTTCGTTGGCGTCCTTTAGCAGCAACATTGTAATCACCAATATTTAAATCTGCAGGAAGCTGGCCTGACTTCAATGAAATGCCTACGCAATTTTACACATCGTTAGTAAGCTTCTCACAACATGTTAGGAAAGAAAGGGAAGATGATTATAAGGGATAAAATGACGGATACACTAACTCCAGTAAATCAAAAAACCCACTTGTGTATTAATTGTTCAGCAATACAACACAAGCTTCAAAGGCGTGGAGCACAAACGCAAGGTTTTTTATTCCAGACAAATGAATATTTACCAGGTAAAATTTCGACATCACTATGCTAAGCCTCGGAAATTGGCCAAAGCTTTTTAGTAGCTAATGAACACAAATATTACTAAGACGCGTATCCTAAGAGACCATAGTGAAACCACTTCAAGATTGGCTATACTACAAAAAGGGAAACGAAGGTGGAAAGTAATGAGCGGCCAAGGCAAAACTATCTTGGCCAGTACAAGTAAGGCGTAGGATGAGCAGACGCAACAGATGAAACAACATCAACTGCTCCTGAGCCACGGCTCCTGTATAGTTCATTTGCTGTAACAGTATCAGCAACCTGGTAGATATCAGATGCAGAGCTCCGGCCGGCAACATCACCGGGTATTGCATTTGGCAACCCTGCAGAACCTTCCAAGTATGGTGGTGGCCTATAAGCATCACTATGTGTGGCATTAGACAACCCTGCAGAACCTTCCAAGTATGGTGGTGGCCTATAAGCATCACTATGTATGGTGTTTGGCAACCCCGCAGGACCTTCCAAGTATGGTGGTGGCCTATGAGCATCACTGTGTATGGTGTTTGGCAACCCCGTAGAGCCTTCCAAGTATGGTGGTGGCCTATGAGCATCACTGGGTTGGGTGTTTGGGAAACCCGTAGAGCCTTCCAAGTATGATGGCCTATAAGCATAGCTGCAGGACGCCAGTCCGTCATACACAGCTGCATTCCCACGCCATCCATATACCTGACCAGTATGACTCCCTATTTGTCCAGGTGTACGATCAACTAGAGTGCCTCCAGGACATCCAGCATATGAAGCTCCTTGATGAACAATATCCATGCCTTCTGATATATCTGCTTGAATACCATCGACACTTGCTGATACCCCTGCTCCATCTCGACCCATGGCCACAGTTCCTGCAAGGGAGCCAACAACATTTTCATGCATCGAGCCTGCAACAGGTCCATGCAATACTGATGAGGACACAGTATAGCCATGAACATGGCCAGCATTTTGACGTTCTAGCAAGGTGCAGTCACTATCAACATGATTGACAACTCTTTGCTGCCGAAGCCATGGTGGAATACGCGACTGTTTTGCTTCTTTATTTCTGAACCTTCTCGACGACTCAGTTTCATCAAGTTTTCTCTTTTGTGCCATCTTCCCACCTGTCTGCTTATCTAATTCAGCAATTTCTTTCTCCAACTTCATCATCTTCTGATTGATTTGCCATCCAGGAAGAAGTTTTGAAGGATCGGTATCATGGCGTTCCAAACATTTGATGACAGATATCAGAGCAAACAAATGCTTCCTTTTTGCTTCATTCTGCTTAATTGTAACAAAATGCTTCGTTAACTTGAGGAGACCGAGAGATAAATCAGATAGGGAGGGCTATTAGTGCTGGAATGAAATTCAAGAATTACCACAGCAGCATGTGAACCATGTGAGTTTCCCTTCATTTTCTTCAATGACTCTTTAGTATGTAGTAAAAATGATGTCAAAAGTCTCTGAGGATTAAATCTGTCCTCAAATCCAAATGTATAGGCAATATGAACAGCGTCAACTTCCATCTTTTGCTTCAGCATCCCCTCTATTATTTCTGTCACAGATTTACATAATCCAGTGATAGGCAGGCTGATAAATTAGCAACTACGACAAGGTCAAATGTAATATTAGTGATAAAGAAAAGGTATGCAAAACTGAAAAAAAATCATAGTAAGATGCAATCACCTAATGAGGCTTCATCTCTGAAACCACGAACTACGAAAACAAATAATCAGAAAGCGGACTACCAAGCAGATTATGAGGTTGAAAAGGTGCTCTTGACTTAAACTTTAAGTTACCGAAAATTGAAAAGTTGCCCCACAGAATAAAAAAAGAAAAAAACGACAAACATTCTCCTATCCCAGTATTCACTGCTTGTTCCTGTCCATTAGATTTTCTATTTCAATTATTAGCTTAGTTAATTTTTCTCTCCAATAATAATGCTGAGATATTCCCCTAATGCTTTAATTTTTTGTCATTCAATTTCAGACATTAAATATCGCTCCATTCCATATTTGTCTCTGAGTCTCAAGTAAGCATGATCCTCCACCCTAGCTAGAGTTCTTTTATTTTTGAAGGTAAAATTTTATTGAAACTAAAAGCCACCAGCTATAAGATAGTGCTCGGCTTCCAGAGATTACATCATTGTTGTTCCTGCAGGGAGCTAATAAACTCTATCGACTTACCCTCATCATATATATCAGCTAGATTACACCAAGAAACTAAGTTACACAAATATCTAAACTTCAACATATGGATAGAGACACCTTTGTTTTCAAATATCTCGGGTTTCTCTCCAAATAGTACAAAAGAACACAACCTGGAATAGACCTCCAAATCTTTTTCAGCTCCTTGCTGCCTCTGTAGAACAACCAGCTATTAAGAAACTCTTGCTGGGATGTCCCATTTGAACCCAAAAATATTGAAAAAGCCAAAGTTGCCCAGTGACTTCACAGTGTATAACAGATGCTTACTGTCTTCAAAATCTCTTTCACAAAAGAAGCACCTGCTGCACATATGAACACCTCTTTTCTGCAAATTTGCTTGAGTTAAACTACCATCATGAGCCAAAACCCAGCAAAATTATTCCACTTTATATGGCACCTTGACCCCCCAAATAACCTTTCAATGCCAAGAAGATTATCCACCAATTGCTTAAGCCAAGAAGATATAGCAAGATTTAACTGTAAATTAGCCATTTTCTGCACATTCCAGACCAAATGATCATCCTTATCATCATATTATCATTATCAACACCAGATTATGCTTTGGCCTATAAACCAGTCACTTCCACATAAAAGCACTTATCCTCACTAATAAACAACTTATTCAATTGTGTTATTCAAAATTTGTATACAAACTTCTTTTTTGTTTATCAGAAAAAACTGTATTCACAGACATTTATATTCATCGAATTAGCTCAAGTGGTTGAGTGGCTCCTAGTACATACCAAAAAACACAAACGAAGCAGAAGCAACAAGAAAATGTATACAAACTTTTAAACTCATTGAAATTAGCTCAATAAGTTGAGTGGCTTCTAACACTTGCCAAAAAGCACAAACGAAGCAAATGAAGAAACAACCAGTGAATTAGACCATTCAGGATCATAAAAATTGTAAGAATGATCCTTCCGGTCAACTAGCAACTGTTTAATACAGTACTACTATTCCCAATGAACCATATCACATATATTTGAGTCAACAGTTTTGCATGATTTGTTCATTTATGCACAACATTTTTTTTTAAAAATTTTAGAATCCATGCAAGATTAGAAAAGATTTCTCTTTTGGTTGTTTGCTCACATATACATATGTTCACATATACATATTTCAGTATTTTCTTATTTTCAATATAATTACCAATTTTAAAAAAAAATTCCGCTTAAGAAGTTCTACGCATGAAATCTTAGCCAGGAAAGATATGAATTGAACGTATGATAGCTATGTTCTTATACAAAAATATAATCATCATCATGGATTATGATTCATTGTGGACCAACTGTAGGAGGACCTTAGAGGATCCGGAAAGCTGTTGTCCTCAAAGACCTACTTATGGTCCAAAAGTACTAGAAGATGGGGATTCTGATGCTCAGACAACTGTTTGTGAAAATCTCAGAAAAAAAAGAGTGGCATTTCAAACTGGATAAATGAAGAGGGTGGGATCTCTTGGTGTCTCTTTGGGGCATGGTGATGGAAAATGCAAAAGTGCCTTTGAAGCTAGTGAGATGAATAAAAAGGACAGGACAGGAGCAGCAAGAGAGCAACAAACACAAAATTGTGGTAGACAGTAGACACCACTAAATAGAAGGGAAGGAAAACCTTATTTTTTTCTTTTGTTTGATGAGCACTTTTTTTTCAAAAGAACAGTACCAAGCAAGTGCTGATGGTCTCCAAAAATACAGCAGATGTGTTCTCCCTCTAAGTATGCAAGAGCTCAGGAAGTCTTTCATAGGTCAAAATCATTTACATTCTTTAAGCTTCATGCACGGCAATCCAACCAAATGAAACCACTTCTAAAGGTACAATGTTTTCCCATAAATTTTTATCACCACTGTACATTAGGTATTTATTTGTTGCTTCTATGTGATTTTGCTTCAATTAAAGGGAATGGCACTAAACTTGTTAACAGCAGGCACCACCTCACATGAATAGCAAATGATGAAATGCAAATGTAACTTGATGACAAATTGGATTCATGAAAAAGGACCTGGAATCTTTGCCACGAGGACATTTGATCTCCGGAGGGCACGATAATACCGCTTGATGCAACTTACCTGAAGCAAATCCCTGATATCCTCATTTCTAAATCCTCCTGGAATCCCGAAACACGCAATAAGCATCGACAAACCCCGGGCATCAATTTCCTTAGCCTTAAGTACACCTCCTTCGGCAATCAACCTCTTTCTCCAAGCTAAAGCTGCCCGGGCCGCCTCTTGCTTCACCCCTATCTCAATCTCGTCGTTGATTCCCATCAACAAGAAGCATTCCAAAACCAATACAGAAGCCAGCCTTGAACGGACCATGTGTGAGCACTTAACAAACACACTGCCCTTTTGAGAATAAAATTTGCCAACACATTCCAATACAAGCCTTGCTGGATTGGGGGAGAGTCTCAATGCCTTAGGGACTTGTTCGAGCAGTCCTTTCATATCTGAGATATGCATTCCCATGTACCTCCGTAGACCACGACCACTCATCGTTTTGCAAAGGCTCTCCAGCTCTGCACGATGAGCGGATTTCAGCTCTGGACGAGGAGGGGATTTCACTTCTTCTTCCTTTTCTTTTTCTTCTGCTTCTCCTTCTCCTTCTCCTCCTCCTTCTGCTTCTCCTTCTCTTTCTTCTGCTTCTTCTTCTTCAGAGGGATCAGATTCCCAAGATGGTTCTGGCTCTGCGGCTGGGGCTGGTGGCGGTGATGACGTGGGTAAAGGAGTAGTATTAGTTGTAAGTTGGGGAAGCATAGAGTCGATTATGGTTCGAATGGAATCAATATGTTGATGTAGGTCAGCGAAGCAGCGTTGGAATGCTGAGAGGGAATCGGTGAGTTTTTGGAGATTGGCAATTGAGTCATCCTGGGAATGCGTTGGTGGTTGCTGAAATTCCGACTGTTTGGTTCCATTCTGCAGCAAATCGTTTACTGTTTGTTGTGATTGAGGTGTCGCAGTGGCGGCGGTATCTGCTGGTTTAGCCATAGTCGGAGTAGAACTGATGAACGAGAGAATTGACAATCGACAAGAATCAGAAATCCCTAATGCGTCTCCAATTGTTGATACACAATAGGAACGCCTCTTCCTGCAATCCACGCCTTCGTCTTATGTGTTTACATTCTTCTGTTATCGGGCTTCTTTTGGGTACAGCAACCGAGTTATTGCATCATGCACTTACTGTAATTTGCATCATATTATAATGATTTTTAGCTATCTATACTGTATATCAAATTAATTAAATTTTAATTTAATTATATGGTCATATATAATTTAATAATTATATATAAATTAATTTTAAATGAGTATCTATTTATATTAAAAATTAAATAAGAAATATAACCTATTTACACATCCCTATTATACATGCTCTATCTCTCCGTGTTTCTTTCTCTCTCCGTCTTTCTATCTCCCATTCTCTATTCTTTACCTAATTGTTTTTTCTTTGATGTTCCCTGCTTTTTATCCTTTTATGTCGTATATAGTTTTAATAGAATTTATTAATGGATTTCAATTAATTTACTATAGAGTTTTAGCTTATCAATTTTCTTTCACGTTGCACAATTTGTGTTCGGATTGAAACTGTTAATCAGTAAATTTTGAAAGTATTTAGTCCCCACCATTCACAGCCAATTAAAAGTATCAAAGCTTTGAATTCGAATTTGAGTTTTAAAAAATATTATTGTTTGGATTGGGTATTGTTGCAAACAATTGAAAATATTTTTTGGAGTTTATATCTCAATTTTGAGGGTTTTTGGTGAAGTTTAGACTTGATTTTGGCTGAATTTTAGATTGAAACTCGTCGAAGAAGAAGAAGAAGAAGAAGAAGAAGAAGAAGAAGAAGAAGAAGAAGAAGAAGAAGAAGAAGAAGAAGAAGAAGAAGAAGAAGAAGAAGAAGAAGACGTGACATACAATATATTTACGAAATTGTATTGAAGTTGTAGTATTTTTGTATGTAAATTGTATCTAAGTTGTATTATGTTATAGTTTTTTTAAATTTGAATATTTTATGAAAGTCAAAAAATAGTTGTATAATGTATGAATCATTATATGAAATTTGTATTTAAGTTATATATACTATCTTTCTACATAAAGTTATTGTGTTATGTATCAAAATATATTAAGAGAGGAAATTTTGATTGGAATTTCAAAGAGGTAGCAGAACACACCATATACAAAATATATTTTTTATTTGAATGTTTTATAAAAGTTAAAAAATAATTATACAATGTATGAATCGTTGTATGAAATTTATATTTAAGTTATAAATATTACTTTTTATATAAAGTTGTTGATATGTATCAAAATTATACTAAGAAAGGACGTTTTTATTGGAATTTCAGTGAGGAAGAAGAACACACCACATATAAAATATATACAAATTATATGCAAAAGACATATTGTATAAAAATTGTATTTAAGTTGTATGATGTTGTTGTATTTAACTGGGTATAAATAATATATGAAAGTTATATAAAATTTGTTTTTAGTCTATACCTTGTCGTAGATTTATCAAATTTGTACAAAATTTATTTTTAATTTACATGTTGTTGTACCATACAAACTTGTACACTGTTGTTGTCATTTAAAATATCATTTATTGCGTGAAGTTTTTTAATTTCACTAGCAAGTGACAGAATAAAATGAAAATAACATCTATTATTACTAAATAAATATCGGAAAAACAAAACAATAGCAAATAAACCAAACAATATATAATGGTGAATTAAGATGAAATCGTTTTATTTTATAGAAGTGCATGACGAAATGGAAGAGAAGTAAGGCCTCATTTGTTTTATTTAAAAATTAAGACGTCTGAATCTGAATACACATATGAATATTAAGATGTGTATTAAGATCTTAATACTAACTTGTTAAGACTGTTTGATTTTTAATATCTGAATGTATAAAATTTCAAATTAAATACTAATTAATCTAATATTCTGCAACAAATCCAACAAAAAGTGCAACTGAAATCGAAATAAACATCTTCATCTTAACCACTTTATCTTCGATTTCCCTTGCTTTGTTCACTTCAACATTTTTTGCAACTTCCAAATCTTCAGCTTTTTCCAACAGTTTGTCCCTTTCTAACTTGCACGACTCGGACAATTGCTTCAATATATTGATGTAACATTAGCAGCATCTAATTTACACTATAATTTACTGATTTCTATCAATGCTCGGTCCAGAAAGGTTCGTCTTGCCATTCCCAATATCCATACGACTCATTCTAACGATAATGAATAATAATTAGGTTAGAAGGAATAAAAATTTAATTTTTGTACAAACAATTAACAAACTAAACACATGGAAAACTTCAACTTACTTCAGGTTTAGCACATTTATAGAATCTCCTTCCGAGATTTTGAGGTGTGGTAGATCGGAAGTGGTTTGCAATCTCTCCACAATGGCACCTCCGCTTTGATGTAGCACTAGACTCCGGCATTTGACCCAACTTTACCACCACTAACAGAAAAAGAATTTTATGATGAAATTTATTGCAATGGGCTGTCTTGATAGAGCTTAGACCATAAAGGGTTTGATGGAAATGGCTGTAGGAGTATAACTTAGGGTTGGGGCTTATTTTGTGTTATAAATCACGAGTTACAGGCAGGGGCGGATTTAGGGGGTGGAACGGGACCACCCGAACACCCTTCCGAAAAATTACATTGTATATATAAAGCAAAATCTGTTTTTTACCTCTTGTCACGACCCGTTTTGCCCTCCGAAAGGTATCGTGACGGCACGTAGTCTCTACGACTAGGTAAGCCTAAAATTTGCGGAAAATAATAGAAACAATAAAATAAAGACAGAAAAGAACTCTAGTAGATATAACATAGCTGCTCAGCATATACACTAGTAGAAATAGTGGAAAAATACATAAGTCCTCTATGCCTTTACTAAAGTAGAATGGGACTCGTGGGATTCTGCAGACGCGACAGAATTACCTCGCGGTCTCCTGGCAGCTGCTAGAACGACTCCTAGCCACGATACTGGGTGTTGGTACCTAGATCTGCAGATGGGGAAAACATGCGCAGGAAAGGGCGTGAGTACTCCACATTCAGTACTCCGTAAGTGCCAAGCCTAACTCCGGTCAAGTAGTGACGAGGTCAGGTTGAGGCCCTACTGAGTTTTTTTTAAAAAAATAAGTCAATATACAATTTAAAACAGTAAATATAGATAAGCAATGATAAACATTATTAATGGAAACTGAAAGAATTAATAACAGAAAGAGAGCCTTCGCCTCAGCACAACATGTATCTCAACAGTAAATGTGCAATGTAGTACACGGGGAAAGCTCCCGTATCTCAGTCCGTAGTCCCAATTTAAATATGCTATGCAGTTCAGGGGAAAATCTTCCGGATCTCCGTCCGTAGTCCCAATTTAAATATGGATTTCAATACAGGGGGAAAGCTCCCGGGTCTCGGTCCGTAGTCTCAATTTAAATATGAAATGCAGTACAGAGGGAAAGCTCCCGGATCTCGGTCTGTAGTCCCAATTTAAATATACAAAGCACAAGTATGTCAGATACGGCTTAATTAAACAGTCCAGGAAAACAACAGGCAAGAATAGATTAAATCTACCTAAGCATGGTGCAACTAGTAGCAAATAAGAGGAAATCAGGTAAGGACAGGTAGTCATGCTTACTCTTAAGTTAACTAGTCAGTTAAGACAGGAAACATTAACATAAGAATGAAAATGAGTGATTTCATGGAAGTAAAAATAGGATTTTAGCAACAATTACCCGTGTACGCACTCGTCACCTCACGTACACGGCATTCATGTAACAAAATCAATATAAAAATACCTAAGGGGAAGTCCCCAACATAGAATTAGGCAAGCCACTTACGGTGACTGCCCTAATCAACTCAATACCACGCTCTTGCCACGATTATCCGACTCCGGGTGGCCCAAATCTATTCAAATCGATTGCATAATATAAATATCACTTCAAGGGAACAAAATCGCTAATTATTTCTAAGCTAATACGCGAAATTAGGAAATTCGCCCAAAAAGTCCCCCGAGCCCACGTCTCGGAATCAGGTAAAATTTATATTTCTCAAACACCCATTCACTCATGAACCCACTCGAACAAGAATCAACAAAATCCGACGTCTAAATCTCCCTAAATCCTCAGATTACTACTTGGGAAAATTTCATCCCAATTTCATGGGTTTTCATCCAATTTCATTGATTAGATTGAGGAAATTGATAGATATTATTGATATACAAATGGATTAAGGTTAGAAAACGTTCCCTTTGATTTTCCTCTTCAAATCCCACTGAAAATCGCCAAGTTCCGAGCTCACAATTGATTTTGGAGTTATGAATTTCAAACCTTCGGATTTTGGTATAACCAGCCCAGATGTTTCGCACCTGCGACACTGGGATCGCACATGCGGTGCCGCACCTGCGAAAACACAATCATAGGTGCGGAAACTCATTAAAAGACTTGGGGTCGCACCTGCCTGCGGTGCCACACCTGCGGAAACACAATCGTAGGTGCGGAAACTCATTAAAAGACTTGGGGTCGCACCTGCGGTGGCTGGGTCGCAGGTGCTGCTCCTGCAGATACTCTTCCGCGCCTGCGAGTCGGGCCAACCTAAGCTACATCCGCACCTGCGTGCACCCCCTTCGCACCTGCGTGTCCGCACCTGCAAAAATAGCATCGCAGGTGCGAGACACTAGAACCAGAATGGTTCAGCTGCTCTCAAAGTCCCAAATTCACCCGTTGGGCATCCGAAAAAACCCTGAGGCCCCCGGGACCTCAACCAAACCTACCAACTGACCCTAATACCTTGTTCAAACTTGGTCGATCCTTAAAAATACATCTCATAACATCAAAATCATCAATTATGCATAGATTCAAGGCTAAGAACTTATGAAATTTCAAGAATTAACATCCGATGTCGAAATGCCGAAACACGTCAAAACTCATCCGAATGACCTCAGATTTTGCACACAAGTCACAAATGGCATTACGGACCTGCTATCGCTTTCAGAATCCCATTCCGAGTCCGATATCAAAATTTTACCTATCGGCCAAAATTGTCGAATTTCTAGCTTTCGCCAATTCAATCCTAAATCTACAACCGGCCTCGAAAACACATTCCGAACACGCTCCTAACCCCAAAATTACCCAACGGAGCTAACAGAGTCGATGAAATTCCATTCCGGATCCGTCTTCACACAAATCTAGCTACGACCAGATTTCTAAAGCTAAATTCCACATTTATGGACTATGTGTCCAAA
>MDKI01040199.1:0-39617 GCA_005239505.1 Nicotiana paniculata
TTTTAACAAAAAAATGGGTACCGGTGCAAACATAAAAACAAAGCGGGTACAAATTAAAGAGAGACGCCTAAATAGGGCGCCCCGTGCAATTTTTACCATTATTTAGCAACACCTAGCCATTTTAGTCATGCTACCAAAATAGCCAAAAAAAATTACCAATGATTAACAACATTAAAAAAAATAGGCAAAAAGAGATTTATTTTAATGGTTATTGTTGCAATTCATTGAAAACACATGGATGAGACAATATACAAAATTTGGTGAAGTTTGAAGGTAAGTTAGACTAGTTTGGAGTCAAAGTTCATTATCAATGATATAAAATATTAAAAAATAGGGCAAGGGCAAAAAAAAAGTTTCTTTTTAATGGGTATCTGTGGAATTCGTTGAAAACATATAGATGAGGCAATATACAAAATTTGAGCAAGCTTGGAGGTGATTTTGACTGGTTTGATATCAAAATTCGTAATTAAATCGAGTTTAAAAGATTCTTCTGCGACACGTATATCAAAAAATATATCACGTATGTATCTCATACATAGGTATACATGGATTTGCATGTGATATAAATATGATACACAAATTATACATAGTGTGATACATATATCATTTTTTCCATGTTCATCTTCTACTTCGAATATTAAATTCAAACCACCTCAAAACTCCACGAAATCATCCCAAAAGTTGAGGTTTAAACACCTTAAGATATACCGAATCTATTTTAATAATACCTACTCAAAAGAAAGCAAAAAATTTAAAATTTTTTTTTGCTACAAATAACTAATTGGCTAATATTAATAGCATTTGACTAATATTAATAATATTTTATGAATTGATCAATTTTTGTAATAAACAGCTTATAGAGGAACATAACTGGTAATTTTATAACTTAATTATTCACTAATATTAATAGCATTTGACTAACATTTGACTGTTTTCACCGCTTTGAACACGTGGTCACTTGATCTCGAGTAACGAGTAAAGTTATTGTCATGTGACCAGGAAGTCACGTGTTAAAGCGGTGAAAACAGTCTCTTACACAAATACAAAATAATGTTGCGTACAATAGACACATAAGGGGGGCTTAGAATACCAGACTGCCTTTTTTTTTTGTTTTGTGTTCATAGGATTTTAGAGTTTTATTATGACACTTTGCCCTTCTCTAACATTTTGATGATACTTCTCAAACTCGAAATTATAGAGATATAATAATTAATATTGAGATCATCGAACTTAGTACTCACATTTGTTCTCTAGACATATGCAAAGATAGTTGTTTTCCTTAATATTATTGAAACATTATAAAACAAATTTACGTACAAATAACATGAATTAAATACTTACACTTTTTTATATGAAAAAAGAAGTAAAAGAAAGCGGACAAATAAATTAAAATTAAAAGAGAACATCACCAAAAGAAGAAAAAGTAAAATTGTCGATCCATTTCTAGAAATAATGTTTTCCTCAAATATCTTCCTTCCTTTTTGGATCAGCCCCTTAACCAACCCCCTCCCCCCACCCCCCAAAAAAAATCTTCTCCTCCATTGTTATTTCTAATCAATGAAACCTAGTACTGAAAATGGCTTCAGATCTGAACTTAATAGCACTATGAAAATTTCGTATTCGATTTGATCCATGAAGTTTCCTTTTGGCATTTACATATATGATTTAGATTACAATCTTCAATCTCTAATTATTCCTTTGCATTTCCAGCTACTGTAATGTCTAGGAACAATCTTAAGATCCATTTGTCAGTCGGTAAGATCCAACCCGGATCCGACAGTAGAAACGGGTCGCCTGTTTATACCGCTAGTGGTGCATGCGAGCATTTGTCGGAGCTCCGATCTAGAGTCGGGTCGAACCCGTTTATCAACTTCCGGGGCTGCGTGAAGGTCCGGCCATTGGGGCGTGCATCCATCCGCCGCGAGCCACCGAATGAGCTGGTCAGATGTGGTGCGTGCGGACATGCGCCGCCGCGGTTGTACGCCTGTGTCACGTGCGCTGAGGTATTCTGCCACGTGCACGCGCCGTCACATCCGGCGGGGAACACTTTGGACCCCTCGCTGCACTTCATCGCGGTGGACATCGACCGGGCCGAGCTGTTCTGCTGCAGGTGTGGGGACCAGGTGTACGATCGCGACTTCGACGCCGCCGTGGCACTAGCGCAGACGGAGGCCACAGTGATCGGATCAGTACAAGACCCTCCGCCGCCGCCGGAGAGCACGCGCAAGAGGCGGCGCGTGGAGTACAAGCCGTGGACGCCTGATGTGAAAGAGCAAGTCTTGATCGTTGGGAATTCGAGTCCGTTGCCGAGTCAGCTCGGCAATGACTCAACAACCCCAGAAGTACAATGGGGTTTAAGGGGCCTTAACAATCTTGGAAGCACGTGTTTTATGAATTCAGTTCTTCAAGCATTGCTTCATACACCACCATTGAGGAATTACTTTCTGAGTGACAAGCATAACAGATATTTTTGCCAGCGAAAGAATAGCAGTGTTATAACAAGGAGTACTAGTGATAATGGGAATAAGAATTCAACAATGCTGTGTTTGGCTTGTGATTTGGATGCAATGTTTTCTGCTGTTTTCTCCGGCGATCGGACCCCTATTAGTCCTGCAAAGTTCCTCTACAGGTCTGCATTTGATCATGTTTTCTTGGTTTGTTTAGATCATGTTTGGCTTTGTTATAATGCGCACACGCTTTTTTTTTTGTGTGTGTGTGTGAAGTTCATATAGCTGATCCTAATTTGCTTGGGATTGAGGCATAGTTGTATAAAGGATACATTGGTAAAAGATTCCTTAATTTAGCTTGGGTTGTGCCCTTCTTTGAAAATGATGTAGGGACAAGATTAATTTTTTATTATTGGGATTGTATGTACCACCCTTTTCCCTTAGACGAGGTACTTATCGTTTTAGTTTAGTTTGTTCCAAAATAAATGACGCATATCTAAATTTGAAAATAATTCAACTTTAATATTCATTTTGCCCCTAATGAAAAGCTTTTATAACCACACAAATGTCACGGTCCCACAAAACTTTTACCCCTTAAGCTTTTAAGACCACAAGTTTTAAAAGTTCCTTATTTTTCTTAAACTCCGTGCCAAGTCAAACTATTTCATCTAAATTGAAACGGAGAGAGTAATACATTTGTAATTTGTTTTATTAGATGTGGATTTCCTTTTTTTGAGTATCTAGTTGCAGTCTGTGCTGTATCTCATTCAGATGGATGTAAACCTTTCTTTGGAACAGCTGGTGGAAGCATGCATCAAATCTTGCAAGTTATGAACAGCAGGACGCTCATGAGTTTTTCATTTCCGTGCTTGATGGGATTCATGAAAGGATGCAGAACGACAAGGGAAAGGCGTTGAGTCTAGGTAAATTTGTTTGTTGCATTAGAGTATCTATTAGTTGCTCATCTTTTCCCCGCCCATCAACTTGCCTATATTAGTTTCTTATTCTTCCTTTTTCCCTTTTCTTCCGAGTTAGACCAATCATTGAGATTAATTTTTGTTGTACTGGAAAAATTATTGACAACATTGTTTATATATATTTTAATAAACTAACATAAGTCTAACATAGCCAAGGGAGGCTAGTATTGTAAAAACCTCAAATAAGTGGATTACTGAAACTTGTACAGGTACTTGCAAAGGTCAAGTTCTTCAGTAGTTGAATTTTTTGATTTTTTTTTTGTTGGTGGGGAGGGGGTGGAAGAAGCAATTTCTGTCTGAAGCAGAATAGTGTGTTCAAGCATCTTTGTGATGTCTAGTAACGTCTGAATAAAAGGAACTCAGGCCTACTTGATGGGCTTATCTTTGTTCTAGCATCTCATCTCTCATGGCAATCCCAACTTCCATTGTCACTGAGAAAAAATAGTAATATTTGAATGCAGGTTATGGTTTAGGTCTTTTCTTTGCCATAGGCGATTTACCAGTTGATATTCGCTGTCAGGCTTAGAGATGTTTCTCAAAAGGAAAAAGATTTCCTCCTACTCTCCCCAGTAAGTCTCAGTTTGGTTAGTCTTATTGATTTCAGCATAGGAGTTTTCTTCTGGTACAATAGTTCTCATATTAACTCGCACTTTTACCATGTTTTAGGGTATTACTCTCGAGTGAGCTGATTGCAACCTTCAAGAAAGCTTGAAATCTTTACTAGGTTGACAGCCTTTTGCTTACTCCTTTCTATAAGCCCCTATATGCCTTATTATTCTTGTGAGTCTAGCTCCTCGGTACCTCGCATTTCTTTAGCAGAGCAATCATTAGAGGGGTAACTCCTTAGCAACAATTCATTTCTACCATTGTAAATATGCTGATTTGGTTCTCACTTAAGTGACACGTACTTTAATTGTGAGAGTTCACACCTATTCTCATTCCTCTTAATTAGAGGATTGGTACAGGGCTATCTGCCCTGAGTTTGCAAAATTTAGTTAACACCTGGGTATTGCATTTAAATAATGAATACACATTATCTATGATTCTGAATGGTTGTGTAAATGGAATAAATAAGAGCTTTTGAGGCAATAAATGTGTCTTGCGGATACATTTCTTACTCAATTTTTTACTTTTATGTCAATAGTACTCCATTGCTTTTAGCTACTCATCCTGTTGGTTGCCATTCCTGATAGGACGATTGTTGTTTTTGTCTAGTAATGCAAAAGCTCATAGAACTTTATGGCATAACTGGACTTTTGCTTGTTATGAAGTGTGTCGAGGAGCACGTTAAGCTGTGCATATTAAGTATGTTAATCTGTGTAACTTGTTAGGAGTACACATTGTGTTTTTTCAGCTGTGATCTCATTTTGTCAAATCTTTTTCTTTGGCACAGGTAGCGGAGACTGTTGCATTGCTCATAGAGTATTTTCCGGAATCTTGCGGTCTGATGTCATGTGTACAGCTTGTGGCTTCACATCTACTACATATGATCCATGTATAGACATCTCCTTGGACTTGGAACTGAGCCAGGGGAGTTCCTCAAAGATGACATCAAAGAAGTCTCATAATACTCACAAGAAGGAAGCAGAATCTGGAAAGTTTAGCCAAAACGGTCGAATTTCTTCGTTGATGGGATGTTTAGATCATTTCACAAGACCTGAGAAATTGGGTTCTGATCAGAAGTTCTTCTGCCAACATTGTCAAGTGAGACAGGAATCTCTTAAACAGATGTCCATAAGAAAATTGCCTTTGGTTTCTTGCTTCCATATCAAAAGGTTTGAGCATTCTGTGATTAAGAAAATGTCAAGGAAGGTTGATCACTACCTACAGTTTCCTTTTTCCTTGGACATGTCGCCTTACCTTTCTTCATCTATTTTGAGGAGTCGATTTGGAAATAGAATCTTCTCCTTTGATGGGGACGAGCAAGATGCATCCTGTGAATCGTCCTCAGAGTTCGAATTGTTTGCTGTCATCACCCATACCGGTAAACTTGATGCTGGTCATTACGTTACATATCTTAGGTTAAGTAATCAATGGTACAAATGTGATGATGCTTGGATCACTCAAGTGAGTGAAAACATTGTGAGAGCTGCGCAAGGATACATGATGTTCTATGTGCAAAAAATGTTGTATTACAAGGCTAGTGAAAAGCAGGTTAGCTAGAAGGAAACAAGCAATAGCTACTTTTTGCGAAGCACTGATGCAGCACTCCAGGTTCAAATACTTAACGGATGTGCGAAAAGAGGGTCATATTTGAATATGTAAGAAGCATCTCCTCTCAAGATAACAGGGACGTTGTAGCTTGATACAGCCTGTCCTTTTTTGGGAGTAGAAGACCAAGCTGATATTTTTGTTTTTTGTTTCAGCAGTGCTGCTGCTTTGGGTGTTCAATTCTCAGTTGGAGTGTAATCATTTGCCTGAATTTTAAAGGCCACACTCCTGCATTCAGGAAATTTTGGTAATATCCCTTGCAAAAGAGAGATAATTAGTGAAACCTTTCTATTTTTTGTGGCTAACCATAGAAAAATAATAATAATAATAGTAATAGTAACTTCGAGGTGAAGAAACCTGTTTAAGTTTTCATATCTTTTTCTTGGATTGTCAAGTTCTCAATATGTTTGGACACAATTATCCTGGTTTGCCTATCTACATTAAAGCACATTATGGCGTATAAACACTTTTTGGCTTATATATGCATTTGGTACTCACTAAAAGTGCTTATAACCAAGTGTTTATAAGCTCAAAATTGTTAAGTCATAAATTGGTCACCCCTAGTTTATCGCTTTCAACTTAAAAGCATTTTTACTTTGAATCAAGTTTCTTATTGTCTTATCGTTATTGTTTTTGGTATTTGCGAAATCAAAAGTTCTAACTCTATTATTTTTGTAATTCGTCTTGTTCATTAAGATTCTTTTAAATTTGTATATTTCTTTTAGATTGTTTTAAGATATCTTCTTTACCTACTCATTTTGTCTCAAAATGGTTTCTTTTTCTTTCTTTCTAAATTTCCATTACAATGGGGATTTGGAAGTGGAAGAGGAAGAGGAGGAGGAAGGGAGAAGAAGGGGAGGGCAACAAGAATTGAACTCACAACTATTGTATGAGAGACCTTTTTTTTTTTTGTTTTTGATTTCTCATCCGGTGTCCGGTACCCGTAATGGAGATCAATTATATTCGGATTCGCGCCACGTAGGGCCCCATTAGTGAGAAACTCGCTAATACAACTAGGCTATAAGGCCCTTGAATCTTTTTTCATTTTTTCTTTTTATATTGTTGTGATCCAACATTTTTAGACTGACTTAACTATCTAAAAGAAGTCGTCCAGTCTCCCTACTTGAGATATTTGAGATAGCTTTGTAAACTGAATTTATAATAGACGAGACTTTTATCTTTATATCCTGAGTACTAGTACATTTATTTTTAAACCAATTGAACATCTTCTTGAAATAACATAATCATCAGAATTGACTTCAGCTTCATTGACTGAGAGAACTGATGCCTACCTCTCTAGACTTTCGGTGTTGGGAGGTGGGCGGTCATCAACTCACTTTGAAATTGGAATCATGCAAGGTGTATAGGCATCGAGAAAAGAATATGATTGCAATATATATCTTTTAATAAATTGTCTAGTAGTGAATATACTACATTACATTGGTCCGATTGTTTTGAATAAATTGTCTGAAATGAGATGATAAAAGCATAGTATTTTGCTATATTTGACCCCCAAAATATGAACATAGTTATATATTTGACTTCCAATGTGAAAGATTTGTTTAGGAAATATAAGAGTTTCAATAATGAAGCTATTCTTTTAGTGTTTGATTATTGAAAAATATGAAAGTACCTCGATTCCCAGCTTCATATTACTCTTTCCGACTAATAAGATTAACCGACAAAGTGAATTTGATAAGTCGAACGTCATTTTTGTAACATAATATTATAAATTTTAAGACTCAAAATTTCATTAATCTGAAAGATATTTTTCAATCACTAACCAAACACCGAAAAATATTTTTCATGAATTAGAGTTTTGGTTTAAAATAACTTCTATCATACCAAATATGTACTCAAAGTTTCTTTTATCTTTACAACAATTGGGGGTGTCAAAAATATATCTAAATGCATTGATAACAACATTTGGTCCATGATCAATATATTTGGTTCTTAATTTAGTATAAACGAGATTATAATGATTTGAATTTGTATCGTAAAAAGACACCAAATATGCTTTGATAACTATATATGACATCTTACATTAATTTGATGATCCATAAATCATAGAAAAAATTACAGAATAATGCACTGCATAAGTTAACCTTGCACTATTTTAGCCCAGTTATAAGTTTGTAAATATGTAGCCAAATATCAATAAAATATTTTTTTTCCCATTCCCTCTAACTATAACAACCTCATCTTTTTTCGTCACTACCTACCCCTATTGTAGCTCTCTCCTCGTTTTTCACACATAAATATTTACTTTAATTAATACAAAAGCATCATATGCAAACAAAAATGAAAATGAATCAATTCCCCTTTTTAGTGTAACCATTGATCGAGACACGCAGTTAACACTTATTCGTGTCTTCTCTTGTAACCAATACTTCTCCGAATTTTCTTTTTCGTTTTTTTGATTTTGTATATCTTCTGGCCTAAAATATCCGTGAGTTTCTATTCTCTTTTTTCCTCAAGTTTATACATACCTATCACAACTACAAAACGCAAAAACAGACGCGAGAAACCTAAAATCTCATCCCCTTTAATGCTAATCTTGTTAAATTTCGAATATGATTTTGTGAGAAATTTGAAGTGGGTATTGTTTGAACTTCTTAGAAATAGTGTAAGTAGGTTGTATACAAAGTTTGAAGTTATTTGTTGGAGATTTGGACTAGTTTTATACAAGAATTGTAAGTGAAAACCGTACAAAAAGTTCGTCAGAGATGCTTATGCACTTTTATACAAAGAGATACATTATGTATATAGTTGTATAAAAGTGTATAAAGATGTATAATCACAATAGTTAAAATATTCGGTATATAGGTGTATAAGAAGAATGAGAAGAAAAATTTGTGAGAAATTCACCAAATACCTATAAATAATGTATGATGATGTATACAACAATGTATAAGAGGTGTTTATACACTATTTATATAATATTATACATTATTATCCTATCAATGGAGCTTCAGGGGTTCTTCTTCCTTGGGCATCCTCTGAAATTTAACTCAAATCTAGCTTAAATCTACTCAAAATCACTTGAAATTTAAGTTTTGAACACCTCTTGATGATTCCAATCAATTGGGACAACACCCGTTCCAAACAACTAACAAATCGGAAAATCCAATTTCTGGAATCGGTTCTTTGAACCATCTTTAATGATGACTTTTATTTTTTAATTTTTTAGTTAACCATTGGGATCAAAATTACATGTGGAATGAGGATAAAGCCGAGACAATGCCGACATCTTCTTTCTAGTTTGATGATCCAACAACCTAATAAGTGAACCTCTTTAGTGCATGACAATGTGATCTTCATATGACTACAAATCTCTTGCAAATTGGTTTTCTTCTATATCAAAATGGTGATTATCAGCTTTAAAAATAGAAGAAGAATTGAAGGAGAATAACAATGGTAGAGAAATTTTGGGTGCAAAGGTGTGACGCTGGAAGAAGAATAAGAAGAACAAAGAAAAAAAAAAGTGAGCTAATTGGTGAAAAATAATTTTCAGGTTATGTACAATCTGAGCTACACTGGATAAGGACTTCAAACATGAATCATTTTCTGACGAGTTGTTGGGCCAAGTGACAAGGGGTATAATTCTCCCTAAATCATACCATAAATACAGGAAAAAGATGATCGATCCAAATAAAAGGAAGTCTTTGAACAAGATGGAAAGTAAAAAAATGAAATAATAATTGTCAGTTAATTCTTTAATATTTCTATTTATATACAATATCGTAGAATATTCTTCTAACTTTAACACTATATATGAACTTTAGAACATGTATATTTCCTTAGGAAATGAGGAGACTCTACTTTTTCTTGCTTTCTTGAATTTTTGTCCACATTACTTTGATTTAGTTATTGGTATAATATGGTATAATATAATACAAGTATTTACACACGACACATATGTAAGAATGAGTTTAAATAATAAAACGTAAGACAAAACAAAAGAAAAATCAATCAAAAGAGTGTCTCGCAATATTATTTTATTTTCATATTATCGGTATAATTGAATTTATTTTAATAAGTTAGTATTCTAATTTCTTAGGTCATTATTCTAATTATTTAGGTTATCAGAGCAACTTCTTTGGATGATTGTTACCTGTTGTATTGTACCATATTATTATTTTAAATACATTATTTTTTTTATTGTTACTTAAATTTTATTGTATCGTATCGTTCAATCCATTAATATGTAACAACAAAAAGTATCACTTTATGGAACGGCCGATTTGGTGACCTTATTTTTTTCACTTGTCTTGCCCTTCCTTATTATTGAATAATTCTATTTTATCCTTTACCCTACTTTTTATATAATAATTTTATTTTGTACCTTACTTTTTCTTTATAATATTACAAATTTATTCTTTATATTGTTGGTGCATAATATTATGAAACGATACATATAATACAATATACTCAAATATTATATACATCAAAATAATAGTATAAAATACAATACATAACAACCATTCAAACAAGTATGATACCAAGAATTGCCTATTATTATTATTATTATAAATCAACTTAACTTTAAGTGGTGCCAAAAATTTATAATGCACATAACTTAAAACTCATTTTTTATTTGTCAACCAAATGTGGAAATTTTTAGGGCGGAGAATCAATACAACATCGTCATTGTGTCTTATCTGAAAAACCAAAACCCTCCCCCAAAATCAATTTCGATCCACGAACCAAATTCTAAAACTCCCTCCTAAGTATGGTATAAAAGGTCCCATTTCTATCTTTTTCTTTTTTCAAGAATACCCAATTCATTTTCAATTTCCTACCCTTTGATTTCGTTCCATTTGTTAGTTTTTAGCATCTGGGTTTTGATTTATCTTGATTTTTCTCAAATGGGGTTTTCTTAATTCAGTAAATAAACCAGAAAAGTAGAATCTTGGTCTGGGATTTTGGGTTTTTGTAATTTTTTGGTCATTTTTGTTATTCTGAAGCTCTTGTTCAATGGTGATTGGAATTAAGTGTTAACCAGGTATGTGTCTAACCATGTGTTCTTTACTCTTCTCTGTTTTATTGGATGTTAATTTTATGAACTTTTACTTGTTTCTTTGCAATAAATTGTCCAAATGGATTTTGAAGATTTATCATTTATATAGCCAACTAGTTTAGGATTGAGGAGTTGTTGTTGTTATTGTTGTATTGTAGCACCAAAGGCCTAGTGGTCAATAAAGTAGGTGAATAGCTATGAGGTTTCAATATTGACAAAAAACACTAAGTGAATTCTTCCTTTGTCCAAGCCTTAGTGGACACAATTACCTAGTACCTGTGCTAGTCGGAGGTGCTCGGTAAAATAATCGAGGTGCACGTAAGCTGGCCCGGGCACCATCATCATCAAACAAAAAATTCAAAAAAAATATTGTTGTTGTATATGTTTCTAAGCAAGGTTATTTCAGAGAGCTGCCTTGTTCTAGTAAAGCATAGTTGACTTGGTGGTGGTGTATTTGTTGTTTGGTTAAGGAAACTGCCTGGATTAAGACTCCGGATTTTTTTTAATTTGGTATCTCAAAAATAAGACTAGGTACTCTTATAGTTTTTGTGGTTGATGTTTCGTGATTAGTATGTAGGTATGGTTTATGCAGGAAATATCACTCATCAAATAAATGGCAAGTCTGAAATATTATAAAGGTAGCTCGATGCACTAAGCTCCCTCTGCAGGGCCCGGAGATGGAGTGGACCACGTTGAGCCTAGCGTATACAACTTTACCTTGCATTTATGCAACTGTGAAACATTAGAGTGAAATATGATAGTTTAAAGGAAACTGATCAACAAGATCAAAATGTGGGTTGTTCCGTTTTTTATCCAATAATTTGGTTGAATTATCATGGAATTATTTTGTCATAGTGTTATCATTCAAGCAGTCCAAGAGTCCCCCCTTCTTCGATGTGCCTCGAAAAGTAACTAGGACTGACTTAGTCACGTTTTCACATTCCAATTGAACTTTGTCCATTTTTTGGTTATTCTTGAAGTTAAGATTGTTCTCTTTTCCAAACGGGTCCAATTACGAGCTTATATATAAGAATTTCTCTATAAGCCTATTTATTGGTGCATGCTATTACTTTCTTCCTATGATGCAATTCTATGAACATCTTCAATTGGTGTTGTCACCTATCTTTTATGCTGCAAAGGGCAAGAAATATGAATTATATAGTGAGAATCTGTGTCCTGTGCAGAAAACATGATGAGTTTGAAGGACTGGGTCCTATCACAGTTGATATCCAAGTCAGTAGTCTCATCAAGACCACTTTTAGCATCAGATAGCTTTTTATCAGAGGAACATCCTGATCAAGAGTTTGATCGCCCAGGTATTTTTCCATTATGTGCTATAATTATTTTTTCACCTTTATTATTTGCTATTTCATTGGAATATGATTGTAAGTTAGCGTGGCAACAGTGTTTTGATTGTCTTCTAGCTTCAACATTTCAGTAGTTAAAGCATGTCTAATTTTTTTAATGGAGTTCGATTGAGACTTTCCAGCTGATGAAAGTACTCTATGCTCTTAAGCATAGATCTTCTAAAAGTTTACGCAGGAAATGGTGCTCTGCTATAAAGCAAGAGCTAACCAAATGACTTTGGTTATATTATATAGATTCTATTAGCGGATGAAACTAAAGATATGGTGGTTGGAAAAAAGTTACTAAACAATGTATCAGTTTTAGGAGCTTTGACAAGTTTAGAGCCCGGCGAACTTTTTTGTTAAATAATTTATTTTGGTTTTCCAAAAAGTAATAGCACATTGACCTGAAAACATGTAGTGTATTTCCACCGTATTAGGGTAGGGTGGATGAAATGGAGGTTAGCGTCTGGAGTCTTGTGGAGCGGTGGTTAGACCGGCCATGTTGTATGGAGCTTAGTGTTGGCCAGTCAAGAATTCACATATCCAGAATATGAAAGTAGCAGAAATGAGGATGTTGAGATGGATGTGTGGGCACACTAGGCTGGATAAGATTCAGAATAAAGATATTCGGGAGAGGGTGGGCGTGGCTCCTGTGGACGACAAGATGCGAGAAGCACGACTTAGATGGTTCGGACACGTGCGGAGGAGAAGCCTAGATGCATCGGTTAGGAGGTGTGAGTGGTTGACTTTGGCAGGTGCGAGAAGAGGGAGAAGGCGGCCTAAGAAGTATTGGGGCGAGGTGATCAGACAGGACATGACGCGACTTCAGATTTTCGAGGACATGGCTCTTGATAGGAACATGTGGAGGTCGAGCGTTAGGGTGGTAGGCTAGGGGGTAGTCGAGAGTTCCTCCCTCTTTGTTTCGGGTAGTCTAGTAGAGCTTTGTTTAGGTTTGTTAGCGGTCTATATTATGTTCACATTGTTGTTTTGCATAGTTTTGTGTTATTGTCCTTTCATTTATTCTTCGTTGTTATTCTCTTTCTGGCATCTCTTGTTTCTTTTCTGATATTATTGTCTCTCCTATTGAGCCGAGAGTCTCCTGGAAACAGCCTCTCTACCCTTTTCGGGGTAGGAGTAAGGTCTGCGTACACTACACTCTCCCCAGACCCCACTAGTGAGATTTTACTGGGTATGTTGTTGTTAGTACCCTCCCGCATGATAGTTTGTGCGCTTGCTAATAGTTTTCATTGGCTAAGAGCCACAATGCTGGTGCAAGGAGCATCTTGTTTTGAAGAATCAGGTCGCTTAGAGTTCTAACAACCTAATAACAACCAGCTAGTATGTTATTTTTGGATTGAAGTCTTTTCTTAATGAAATGGCTAAACCTTCTTTATCAAAAAAAAAAAAAAAAAAAAAAAAAAAAAAAAAAAAAAGGAATTGCTAAATCATGACCAGCAAAGTAGAGGTAAATATTGAGAATAGAAGAAGTTGCAGAAATTTTGTGGCACAAAGTAATTCCCTATTTAGGATAGCTTCAAAATTGAAAGGAAGAAAAAGCGGCTTAAGATTAGGGAAATTACTTAATTACTTTTCCAGCATTTGGGATGCAAGTGGGTTTTATGCTAGGTTCTATTTTTATTTGCTTAATCGGTTTGGTTTTCAGCTCTTTGAAGTTAGATATACAACCATTTAAGAGAAACCCAAAGGAAGTACAAGATTGTTTCTCTTTAAAGTAGGCAAAAGATGTAGCATAGTAGTCAATGAAGTGGGTTGAGCACCATGAGGTCTCAGGTTCAATTCCCAGAGATAAAACACTAGGTGATTTCTTCCCATCTGTTTTATCCTTTGATGGATAGAGTTATCTGGTACCTGTTGCTGGTTGGAAGTGGCAGGTATCTCGTGGAATTAATGGCAAGTTGGCTCGGACACCACGGTTATAAAGAAAAGGCAAACAAAATTTTAGTGTAGAAGTGAGAAATCTAAGTGAGTAATCTACTTGAGATCTCCCGAGTTTTTGAATGATGTTCTACATTGACCAAAATAATGCTTTCTGAAATCGACTCCAAATCTTGCCCTCTCATGCAACAAGGAGTAGAGGATTCGAGTAACTAACTTTTTAAACTTTTTAACTGTTTCCTAGTAAGGTAATGCCATTTTACTTTAGACTTTATAGGTTTTGGTACATTCTTTTTCTTTGTTCCGGTGAAGTAGGCTTTTTACATTCTCTTTTTTGTTCAGGTAGGGTAGGTTTGTTACATTATAGAAGGTAATAAATCCAAATGGTCCTAGGCTTCAGGATTGGTGAGTTATAGTTCTTCTTCGGCTGAAATAGGAGAGCAATATTAATCTACACTCTATATAACCATCGTTAGTATCATTGAGCACTGCAAATCAGTCATAACATCTTCTTGGAGATCGACTGGTTTGCTACCAGAAGCGTATAGAGGTCGAAAAGGCAAATTGCAGCTACAATTTAGACAAGTGATTAAAATGAGACTCTTCTACTTCATTATTTTACTGCACATTTCTACTATTCTTGTGTTGATTAATATAGATAAAGGTGAAGTTTTGGCTTTTGCCGAGCACAAATGCCGTGTCCAACTTCACAATTACTACATGCTTCCCATTTTGGAGTACAAAGGTAAAACCGATTGATATCAGTTTGAGTCGTCTTTCAGATTCCAGATGCCCAGCACCCTGTCCAATCTATTTTATATGATGGTACTTGAGTCCTGGAGTTTTTAAGATGTAAAATTTGACATATATATTATATTAGTGATAGTAAACAAAAATAAAATATTTGGTAAAAAGATAGTTTGAGAGAGGAAACATTACGGTGAAGTTAAATCTTGAATTTTTTTAATGAATTTAAATTTGTTGAAATCTGTGAGAGTTGTGTAGAAAGTGAATTCTGTCAAAACATTTTTGGGAGTCCCAAACTAGAAAGTGTCATATTAATTGGGACCAAGGAAGTGATTCATTTTCTGAAAACAAAATCTGTAGTTTTTGAAACTGCGTAATCAAATATTATCAAATGCAAGTATTAGAAGTAGAAATAACAAATATGATTTAAACTCGTGGGCGTACGAGATTTTTACAACTCTCGACGCGAAGTAACTTATTTATTTATTTGTTTGTATCTTTTTACAGAGGAGTGGCAAAGGCAGAGAGAGTCATCACAATCATTGTTTATCAAAAAACAGTCTCCTGTATCCTTGTTTGTTATTTAGTCTGTTGATCACAATAGCTGTGACATTTACAGCTATAGTTTTGTTGTATGTGTTGTGTGTTTATTGTTTATGTAGACCATTAATGTGTCTGCATCTGAAGTGCAACGGTTCATTGCAATGGTGCTCCCTAAATTTTGTTCTAAGGGCATATTTTACTATAAGTCACTTTCTTTCGTTTTGATAAGAAATAAATTTAATACCATTACTACGCCAAAACTTTTCATTATCTCGAATATCTGTAGTTCCCCATAATCTCAAGTGATCTGAAAATGAAAAGAAGCACAAAGAGACCAGAATTACTGTTGACGTGTGAAAAGATAATGACAGCAAATAAAGCCATGTTTTAATGCTCATCTGCTGATAAGAGCGAAGCGCATATACATATCCTTCAGATCCTGTTATGCAGTAAAGGTTGTTATGTTGGCAACCCTAGTTAGTTTGAACTGAAATAGCGTCATACTTTGGGATATCCCTTTGGACTTCATCGTTCTAGTTAAATGAATAGTGGATGGTTTTGGAAGAATCTTCTGAATGTTATAGAATAATGCTAGCCCATATGCCTTCACTATTAATCAGTTGACTGTAGATTTCCTCCTCTTTAACTGTTATCTCAATTCATTGATGCCGTTCTTTTCTTCCTTTGGTTCAGCTCACACTGCTGATTTGGTTACAACAACGGCATTAGCCAATACAACCCAATCTTCGAATGATAATCAGCAGAATACAAATCATTTCCATTCACAGCAACAGATGGTGGAGGATTCTTTTCAGTCAGATTTTAGTGTCAATGAGAAGCCTAGTCCAGTAGTAAAGATTGAAGCCCTTCAGATTAAGTTCTTGCGGCTTCTTAAACGTTTTGGCCTGTCCGAGGACAACCTTCTGGTATCAAAGGTCTTATACCGAATCCAGCTGGCATCACTGATACGGGCAAGAGAATCGGATTTAAAAAGGGCAAATCTTAAAATTGAGAGAGCACGTGTAATAGCAGCAGAACAAGAAGCTGCCGGCTGGCCGCAATTGGATTTCTCATTTAAGATCCTTGTACTGGGTAGAACTGGAGTTGGCAAGAGTTCAACCATAAATTCCATATTTGACCAATCAAGAGCAACAACCAACGCGTTCAAGCCTGCTACTGACCGTATTCAAGAGATCGCGGGAACAGTAAATGGCATAAGAGTATCGTTTATTGACACTCCTGGTTTATTGCCGCCTTCACCCAGTAATGTCAGGAAAAACAAGAAGATTTTGCGTTCTGTGAAACGATTTTTAAGGAAATCTAAACCTGACATGGTACTGTATTTTGAGCGCCTGGATTTGATCAACACAGGCTACAGTGATTTCCCCTTGTTGAAGCTTATAACGGAAGTCTTTGGTCCTGCAATTTGGTTTAATACTATCATTGTCATGACTCATTCTTCCTTCAATCTTCCCGAAGGGATAAATGGATATCCTGTTAACTATGAGTCTTTCATCACCACCTGCACAGATTTGGTGCAACATTATATTCACCAGGCAGTCTCTGACACAAAGCTTGAAAATCCTGTAGTTTTAGTGGAGAATGATCCCAATTGCAAAACCAATAATGCTGGAGAGAAAATTCTACCTAATGGGCAGGCGTGGAAGTCTCGGTTATTGTTGCTGTGCATATGCACCAAAGTTCTAAGTGATGTTAATACCCTGTTGGACTTTGAAGACAGCCTAAAGGTGGGACCATCGAATGTTGGACGATTGCCTTCTCTTCCACATCTTCTCTCGTCCTTTCTAAAGCATCGTGCTCAGATAAGGCACAGTGGATCTGAGAATGAAATTGATGAGGTTCCTCTTTTAGACTCGGATGATGAAGATGAATATGATCAATTACCTCCTATTCGGATACTGACCAAGTCTCAGTTTGAAAGGTTGAGTGGTTCCCAGAAGAAGGATTATCTTGACGAATTAGACTACCGGGAAACCCTCTATTTGAAAAAACAACTGATAGAAGAAGCTCGTAGGCGAAGAGAAAAGAGAGTTTCTTCGAGTGAGAATAAAGCCCCGAATGATGAGTCTGATAACCAGGAGGAGGGCTCTCCAGAGCCGGTTCTGTTGCCAGATATGGCTATTCCGCCAAGCTTCGATTCAGATTTCCCTGTCCACAGATACAGGTGTCTCATTACCAGCGAACAGTGGCTTGCACGACCAGTGCTTGATACCAATGGATGGGACCATGATGTGAGCTTTGATGGCATAAACCTGGAGAGCAGTGCAGAAATAAGAAAAAACGTAATTGCCTCAGTCAGTGGACAAATGAGCAAGGACAAACGAGACTTCAGTATTCAATCCGAGTTTGCCGCAGCTTTCACCAATCCAGGTGGGCCCACTTATGCGGTAGGTCTTGATATTCAATCTGCCAACAAGGAGCTGATCTGCACTATTCACAGTAGTGCAAAGGTAAGAAACCTAAGAAATAATGTCACTGAATGCGGTATTTCTGTAATACCATTCGGGGACAAGTATTTTCTAGGTACCAAGTGTGAAGATAGTTTTTCAATTGGAAAGAGACTGAAGTTTACTGTGAATGCTGGTCGATTGGGGGGTGCTGGGCAAGCGGCTTATGGCGGAAGCTTTGGAGCTACTTTAAGAGGAAAAGATTATCCAGTGAGAAATGAAAGTCTGAGTCTCTTGATGACAGTTCTCTCTCTTAACAAAGATACAGTGTTGAGCGGAAACTTGAAAACGGACTTCAGAGTGAGCCGAGGTACAAACATGTCAGTAAGCGCAAACCTCAATAGCCGGAAGATGGGTCAGGTTTCTATCAAGACAAGCAGCTCTGAGCACATGGAAGTAGCTTTTATTGCACTTTTCTCAATCGTCAGGGCCTTATTTCGCAGAAAGAGGACTGACCAACTTGTTGGAGACTCCCTGGAAGCGGGATGAATGTTTTCCTTTCAGTTCAAGGAGAGCTATCATTTTTTGTTTAGGAGCGGCCTGTAGGGATTTGAGGAGAGGAGGCGCTTTCCTACTTCTACCGAGAAGGGTTGAACTGCTGAAGAAAATGACTTGCATATTTATAGCATGGCGTTTTCCATCGAGAGTACAGCAATGAGCGAAGGTCACTATGTTTTGATGTTAGATCAATATTGTCAAATCCAGGATAGGTAAAAAGACACCTTTTCTTTTTGTCAGGCAAAGTTGAGATGGCTGTAGTTTTGTATCTGAATATTAAGTGTATAGTAATTTAGAGAGCATACAAAAGTTTTCTGCGTTTCTTGTAATAATTAGCTTGGAAAAGCTAGCAGGATCCTCATTCTGATGTCAGAAGGGTAATTAGTTGATGCATTTTCTAGTTTCAGTTTTTTCTGTTCTTTGAGCAATAACATCCATCTTTCTCATTTAATCTTGAACCATGAAAACGGGGTTGTGGGAGAGCAATACAACCGTGTGTTGCTAGGCGAAGTAGCCCAAATATTGCGCCCTAGACGGCGAAAGTTCAGTAGCCGAAAGTGTCACTAGCTTATGCTCTAATCGAGTAGCATGAGGCACGTGGAATCCCGTGTGAATCAGCAATGACCACCTTGCAAGGCTAAATACTCCTGGGTGACTGATAGCGAAGTAGTACCACGAGGGAAGGGTGAAAAGAACTTCCATGGGGGGGGGGGGTGAAATAGAACATGAAACCGTATACTCCAAGTATTCAACAATAATCTAATCCCGTAATCTTTCTTAGGTATTATAAGATATGACAGTACAGTTAATCGAGATCCCTTCAATTAGCTTGAAATAAAACATAATTGAACACATAAATAATGAAAATGGAAAACGGTTTATAGATAAACACGGTCAACAATTTACCCAACAATTGGTTCCATCAAAATCCTAAATAATAAGTTTAGCTACTCATAATATTACTCAAAAAACACAATAACCATAGTCAAAACAATATCGACAACAATAAGAAGAGAAAAGTAAGAAAAACTCCCCGATTCGTCTCGTGGAATGAACTTGAGAATTTTTCAAGCTCAACTCTACTTCAACAATGGTGTTACTTGCCTTCTCATGTCGAGTATGCGGCTAAAGTCATGGTTAGAAGCTTTTATATCATGCCCTAAGCTAAATGATTAATGTACCCCTAATGCTGATAACTCAGGCAAAATCGGGGCTTTTGCATCTGTATCCACTTTTTGTGTCACGTTTTAACTTATATCCGCTTTGTAAAAAAAATTGCATATGTACCCACTTTTGCGCATAACTTCAGCATACGGGGCTGAAGTAGCAAAGACAATCACGCAAAACTTCAGCATTCTAGTAGACGGGCCTGAAGTAGCTTGCGAACTTCAGCTCTAGAGCTGAAGTTTTTGTCTTTGTAACTGGGGAACTTCAACTCTAGTAAATGGGGAAATTCAGCTCTCGAGCTGAAGTTTTTGTCTTTGTAACTGGGGAACTTCAGCATACAGGGCTGAAGTTCCCCAGTTATAAAGACAAAAACTTCAGCATACGGGGCTGAAGTTCACAGTTACACTGAGCTGAAGTTCCCCAGTTATACTGGGAACTGCAGCTCTAGAGCTGAAGTTTATAACTGGAAAACTTCAGCTCTAGAGCTGAAGTTGTCTTTGTAACTGGGGCACTTCAGCCTCGTATGCTGAAGTTTTGTCTTTATAACTGGCGAACTTCAGCTTAACTGATGAACTTCAGCTCAGCGAGGGAAAGGGAGCTGAAGTTATTTAAAAAGTGGGTACAAGTTAAAAGTTTTTAACAAAGCGGGTATAGGTTAAATGAGGGCGACCAAATAGGATGCTTCACGCAAATTTTACGGCAAAATCTGATGTTCCCAAAAATTGCATGTGAGCTCAATTTGTGCTCACTTAATTAGATTGTGTTTACTTACTTGGAGAATATTTTGAACACCAAAGTGTGCAATTTTGCTCCTTTTTCTCGCGCTCGTAAGTTACAGTATCTCGTAAAGCACGTAATATTTAAGGAATAATAATTTTTTGTATTTTCATCTATCAAATTTTCTGTAAAATAAGTTGATTAAAATAAATCCATCATTCCACTACTCCCGATTTGTCAATTTTCGGACTGGTCATTCAAAAATAGACAGCATTTGCAAAGTCATTGAAAAATAGCAACTATTTTGCTGCAACATGGAATTTTCCTGCATAACATACTGAAGATCGGTGCACCTGTGTATGAACTTCCAGCATATTATGCTGGACCGGTGCATCATACTGGAAGTCCAGTATCTTACGCTGGAAGTCCAGTATATTATACTGGAACTCCAGTATAATATACAGGAGTTCCAATATACTTATGCTGGAGTATTTTTCGGATTTTGAACAATGTTTTCTTTCAGATTTATCTTTACATGAAAAGTGGTTAAATTTTGATTACTTTTGAAACTGTGGCTATTTTTGAATGACCACTTATAAATCTGGCTATTTTTGAATTTCTCTCATTAAATAAATAAGTCCTAATCCATTGGGCTAGCCCATTTAGTTGGGTGATACGCTCAAATTACACCTTAACAAATGGTGAAAAGCGGTCGATGTCAAATATAATAATCCAACTAATTTAAGGTCGAATCCCACAGAGAATAGGTGTGAAAAGATTACTTGATTAGCGTGAAACTTGACTTAAATCGTAATTCTATTCCGTTAGCTAAAAAAGTGTTGTCATCGTGTGTACTTAAGACAAATATAATATTGTGAGATTGTAATTAATTTGATTAAAGGAACCAAGGTTGTGTCCCCTTCAATGGAATGCGATGCTATCGGTGTTAATATGATATATTTCTAATGGGAGGTCCTTTAATATTCAAATGATCTCTAAATGACTACTCAATATTTTTCAATAGTTGAGTAATATTTTCTCTTTATGATTATTTCAAATATAAAAGAGGTGCAATTAAGAATGATCAATATATGCCAAATAGAATCCACTTATTCCTAAGCGATTCTATTAAACAAGGTTTAAAGCCTTGAGTTTTTGATATTCACTTCTACCAAACCCTAACCCACTTTTTCAAGTAAAGAAAGAGTTAAATGGAATTTGTTAATGTTTGCAACCACCAACAATAAATGAAGTATGAGAAATGAATAAATATCAACCAACTATTATATGTATATTCAATGGTAAACACCCATTAACATTACACAACCTTAGTATTTAAGGCTAGCCACTCATACTAAAATACAAAGATAAAATAATAATTAATGCCATATAGCTTACAAAAGTACAAGAATCTTTCTTCAAAAGCTTCCAAAATAATGAAGTATTCAATGCCTTCAATTGTAGTCTCTTTTTCAGACAAGATGCCCTATAAAAAATCGTAGTAAATCTATTTATGTTGGGCTAAAAGTCGGAGTCAAAATTGAATAAAAATGTCTCTGCAGAGCACTTATGCGACCGCATACTGGTCGCAGATCACGCATGCGGTCTGCATATCTTCCTAAAGTATCACATAGTCTCAAGTCTCCAAATCCAGCATTTGACCGCATTTCAATTATGCGGTCTGCATATCCATTATGCGACCGCATATTCCTCCGCAGAAGTGCATCTCAGCATTCTTGATTTCAGTTATGCGGTCACATGCGGTCAACATAAGCGTTATGCGACCGCACAATGGATCACATTTTATCCTCTTCAATTGACCATAAATCTGCTTCAGTCTGCGATGGTGATGCAGTCCGCATATGCTTTATGCGATCGCATACTTGCATCATTTATGTCCTTTTGTGACTTTTTGACTTTTTTTTCATGTTTTTGGGTCCTCAAGCCTCATGCACTGCAAAACTTCATAGGAATTAACTAAAAATGCATTGAAAGATGAACTAAAGTTTATGTAATTGGTATCAAATGTGCCTAAATTCTACGACACATCATTGGGCTACAAATGATGAGCCCATTTCATTAGGCCTAAGATATCATCTTCTCTAAGACCCAGTTTAATGCCACGTGTCAAATGATATGGCACGCCAAGTCAAACGGAAGAGCCAATAGTATCATGTCACGCGTCAAAATGACAAGGCATGCCAAGTCAAATTAAAAGGCCAATGAAATTGCGCCACATGTGTAAATGACATGTTCTGGCCAATCAAATGCGGCCTTGCCACGCTTCATTCTGATTGGTCGAAAAGAGTTTGTTTTTATCACAACTTTTCTCTTCCACAACTATAAATAGGGGTCTTCATAATCCAGAAAAGGAACGAGAAGTTATAGCAAGAAGACATAAGGGAGCTCGTGAATCAAAGGCCACAATTCTCTGCAAACTGCAAGTGTTCAAGCATTCAGGCATTTCAACACAAATTTCAAGTATTCAAGATCAAGAACGAAATCAAATCAAATACAAGACATTCAAGATCAAGGTTACTTGTTCGTGATAAAATTCGTGGCAACAATCAAAGCGTTTGCGATAGATAAATCAAATTCAAATCCAAGATCAAACTCAAAGGCCCTTGAATTTATTTACTGTTGAAAAGAAAAATCAGAGGATTCATAGAGATTGTAACACTCAGATATTTGAAATCAAATACTACGATTGTTGCAATATTTTTCGGTCTTGATTTATTTTCTCGACGCAAATTTATTGTCTACAGTATCATTTGTCAACGTGTAGGATCTGATAACTTTTTGTGTTTTGATGAATATTACAACTATGTAAAATCATGCTAAAAATAGTAAAAGATGATCCTATATAACCTCTTTATGATATAGAGTGTATGAGAAGGAAACAGGAAAGTGAAGACCATCTCTGTTCAAATTTATGTATGACGTCTTAGCGGAGACATTTCTGCTTAATGTTGCTTTAGCCCGTGACCAGATTAATACTATCTCCGATCCATAATAAGTGATTTTTTGATATTTTTATTTTGGTCCAAAATAAGTTTCCTTTTACATAATCAAGAAGGAATTAATTTTATTTTTTCAAAATTTGCCCTTATTTACAAATCCCAATATATCAAGGTAATAATTAATTAGTGGTAATTTAGTAAATACATCTTTTTCTCTAGGAGTTCGTGTTTTCTTAAGGAGTGTACCAAAGGCTAAAGAGTCACTAATTTTATGAACCGAATGGAGTATTAACTTAGTGTACTCTCTGTATTTGGTATACAGATAAAGTCACTCATTGAAAGTTGATAGGAAAACAAATTACATGTAACAACAACAATAACATACCTAGTAAAATCCTACTAGTGGGGTCTGGGGAGGATAGGATGTACGCAGACCTTACCCCTACCACCGTTGATAGGAAACAAATTACATGTAAAGTGTAAAAATACACCTAATAGTGTGAAACCTTTTGGACAAAGCCCTATGACTTTGCCCCAAAGCGTTGTTCCATTCTAATATCGAGAAGTGTTGGTTATAGATAGGTGTTTTGCCAATGAGAGCTTGACCTCCCAGTACCCTGAGACTACTGTCATACACCTTCCTAGGATCCACTCTGATCACTTCCCTATTCAAGTTGTGCTAAAGAGTGACTCCACCAATTATTTCAACAAATTTTTAGGTTTGAATCCATGTGGACTGTCCACCCATCCCTTTCCTGGTATCAGAAATGAGGCGTTCTATAATAACTCCCCCTAATCGAGTCTATTGAAACTTTCAAAATTATTGTGACCCAATGGAACATGCACACTTTTGGCAACATATTTCACAAATAAAGAAGAATCCTAGCAAGAATTGCTAGATTTCAAAAATTCCCAAATTACCAGTTCAATAATTATCTAATTAACCTAGAGATCAACCTGATCAGAGAACTTGACTCCATCCTAAAAAATACGGAAGATTTCTGGAAAATCAAATCTAGGATTAACTGGCTAACTAAAGGAGATGTCAACACTAGATTCTTTCATACCTCCACCCTCAATAGAAAAAGAAATAGGATCCTCTCCCTCAAAGAGGAGAGTGGAAACTGGCTCTATGACCAAGGGGACATTAAGGCTTCCATTTTGGTTGTCTTCAAGAGTCTCTACACCTCCTCACATACTCAAGCTCCAATCTCCACTACCAACCATCTGGACATGACCCATACCCTATCAGATTGTTAAAGGAATAGATTAGATGGGCCTCTTGAGGTCAGTGAAATCAAAATGGTCATTTTTTCCTTCAAGCCTTTCAAGACCCCTGGGCCAGATGGACTTCACTTTTTTTTTCTACCAAAAGTACTGGAGCATTGTAGGAAACTCAGTAATTAATTTCTGCAAGCAATGCTTCAACACTCACTCCATGGATGAGATCATGAACCAAACTTTGGTTTGTCTCATCCCCAAGTGCCCCCAAGCATCCATGCTCAAACATTTTAGACCAATAGGGCTTTGTAACACCATCTACAAGACCATTACCAAGATTATTGTCAACAATATCAAGCCTATGCTACCTGATATAATTGGCCCTAGCCAGACCAGTTTTCTTTCCAGTACTGCTTCTGATAATGCAATCATTGTCCAAGAATATATTACTCATTTTGGAAAAATAAAGGGGAGACAGGCTTATATGATACTCAAAATTGACTTAGAGAAAGATTTTGATATGCTAAAGTGGTCTTTCAATAGAAACACACTGTATGCCTTCAATTTCCCCCTGGGCTGACTAAGTTAATCTTGTCTTGTATTAGCTCATCCAATATCTCTATCCTAGTGAATGGGGGAAAAACTGATTCATTCAAGCCCTTAAGGGGCATCAGATAAGGGGACCCTATCTCCCCTTATCTGTTCATTCCGTGTATGGAGAGACTCTCCAGGTCAATTGATAAAGCAGTACTGGACAGGAAATGGCATCCCATCTCTTCTTTGCTGACGACCTCACTCTATTTGCAAAGGACAACACTAAGAACTGCAACACAATATATTCTATCCTACAGGTATTCAATGATAGTTCTAGCCAAAAAATTAACCTCACAAAGTACAGGGTCCTTTTCCCTTCTAACACAAGGTAGGATACCATGGAATGTCTCACTAATGCCCTGTCAATCCAAGCTACACTTTCTTTGGAAAATACTTTGGATTCCCTATGTTTCATAAGGGACCCATTAGTACTGATTTCCAGTTCATAATAGATAACATGCAATCCAAGCTGGCTGGCTGAAAAACAAATTGTCTCAATATGACTGGAAGGACCATTCTGGCTAAAGCATCTATCAGTAGTGTCCCTAGACATGTCATGCAATACATTAAGTTGCCCACCAAAATCACCAAGCAAATTGATAGAATTCAATTTTTTTTTATCTGGGGCACAACTCCTAACAAGAAAAAAATGCACCTGGTTAGCCGGGATAAAGTCACTAGGTAGAAGGCATATGGTGGGCTGGATTTGCAAAAAAATGAGCTTAAAAACAAAGCCTATCATGTCAGCCTGGCTTGGAGGATCTACCAAAACACCTCAAACTTATGGGCTAGGGTGCTGATCTTTAAGCATTGTAACTGGAACCATACCCCCAGGAAGCCTAAATCTCCCATCTGGCAATGCATCATTAAGGGTTAGGATACATACAACAAGACTAGTAAATGGGTGTTCACAAAGGCAACAGGGTGAGCTTCATGAATGATGCTTGGATCCCTAACCAGTCAGTTATTAGAGATATAATTGAAGTCCCCCTAACCCTAAATGACTTAGCCATCAAAGTAGACTCTGTCTACAATTCTGGGAATTGGTTTTCTCTCCTGTTTTTATGGACATCCCTAGAAATATCTCTAACCCAATCAAATCTATTTTTGTCCCTTCCAACACTACCAAGGAGGATAGGCTAATACGGGGGTTGACTCCAAGTGGATCCTTCACCAACAAATCATCATATACCTTCCTTAGCGGTAAAGGAAAAGCACTGGTGGGATGGGGAGGAAGGCACCTTCACTTGGATATGAAAATTAAAATCCCCTAATAAAATAAGGAATTTCACTTGGTTGCTTGCCCAAAATAGGCTGCCTACTGGGGCATTCCTGCACAGAATTGGGGTTAACTATAACCTACATTGTTGCTTCTGCCTAACAAATCATAAAACAAGTGACCACATTTTCTTTGAATGCCCAAACGCAAGTCACTTATGGCAAGATTTATTATCCAAGGGATCTACTGCAAGTAGGCAACTAAATCCCACCTTCTCTGCGCAACTATGGCCATCAACATGGAACAAGATAAAGAACCTTCCCTCCAACAGTATCATTCCTTGGGAAAACATTATTTCTTTTTGCTTTTGGAACATTTGGCTATCTAGAAATCATAACTTCTTTAATAATAAAAAAGTTAGCATCAGTACCAACAACACCATATCCAAAGCAACAGAGTACTATATGTTGGAAAAAAATAGCACTATTAAGAAGCCTTTCCATACCATCTTTAAATGGGAGCCCCCTAGAAGAGGTCACTATAAACTCAACATAGATGGTGCTGCCAAGGGTAATCCAGGCATAAGGGGAATTGGTGGAGTATTTAGGAATCATAATAGAGATTGGATTATGAGGTATGTGAAAAATATACCACATACCACCAATACCATGGCTGGATTGAAATCTCTGTTGAAAGGTTTTCAACTAGAATAACAGAATGGATGGATCCCTCTTGTCATCGATACTGACTCGGCTGAAATAATTCAAATGTTACTCACATGCAACTTAACTTATGATCCTATGATTTGTGAATGCAGGTTATTAATGCAAAGGATGGACAAGGTGATAGTGAGGCACACCTACAGGGAGCAGAATAAGGTGGCCGATGTACTGGCACAATAGGCAGCAAAGCCAAGTTTTTTGGGAAGAACCAGCATACTAACAGTTCCTCTGTGTTTGTAAATGATGTATTTTGGGCAGACATCATAGGAACTGAAGTTTTTAAAATTTTTTGGGCATGTAATATTGATACAATTGAACAAAACATGGTAGTATTAGGGGAACTATAGTACCCCGGCATAGACAATATTATGCATTGTAATTCCTAGTTCATAGCTTTCTATATATATATATATATATATATATATATATATATATATATATATATATATATATATATATATACACATTCCCTTTTAACCAAAAAAAACATGAATATGTTACATGAACGCGTGCTTGGTCATAAATTTGATTTTAAATATTTGGAGATTATTTATAGGTAGTATATTTGTCCAACTCTAGCTAGATCATCTTTCTGGTTTGTGCATGTACACTCAAAATAATACAGTAAGTAAAAAAAAATTATTGCTATGTGCATGTCAAACAGAAGTACGTTAGCTTTAATTAGGGGTGTACAAAGCAAACTGATAAACCGCACCAAACCGAGTCAAACCGGAAAAAAACCCGAATAGTGGTTTGGTTTGATTTGGTTTGGTATGTAAAAAAAAACCCGGGTATAACAGGTTTGGTTTGGTAATAACTAAAATAAGTCAAACCGAGACTAAACCAACCCGATATTTATGTATGTAATTTTAAAATTTATTTTATATACAATAAATATTTATTATAATAATTTATATATATATTTCTTTTAATTTTATCATTATCTTTTATTATTAACATTATAATTGGGCTTACAATTTTAGCCCACTCCATATACGTCTACGTCTAGCAAGCCAAATAAAGCGCAATAAGAATAACAAATATAAATAAATATAAAAAGAAAAATACCACATATGGCATCCATTTTTCTGCCAAAAGCAGAACACTTTTCCCCCTAAATCAAAGACCCCTGACTTCTTCCCATCCATATCAAAAACCCTAGCGTTTTCTTCCCCAAATTGAAGATTCCAAATCTGAGGTCGTTGAAGCTTCTCTTCAGGTAAAAGTTCTTGAAACTTATTTCATTTATTGCTCATTTTCTCCTTTAAGTTTTGTTCTATGTCTAAGTTTTATCCTATTTCATAATCTTTTCTTCTAAATATTTTTTTAATATTAATTTTTTGAACTTATTACCTTCATAACCAATTACACACTCTAGGTTTAACTCATTTCTTAGGGATTTTTGGGACTTTTTATGGTTTTGGGGATGAAAGAAATTTTCAGAATATAACATTTTGCTTCGAAAGTGGCTATCTTTTACTTAGTTGTGCTTGTTTACTTGGTTTTATATCAGAAAGCTCATAAATACTGTTTTGAGATTATAATTTTATTTTCATGAGCATAATTTTTTTTCCGGATGGAAACTACAACTTCGGGACCAGATGTGGAGGTGATTGTAAACAACCCTTTGACAATGCCAGCAGTAGCTCAAAAACAAGGTCAAGACGCTCCTCATTGACGAACTCTTCCTAAGAAGCAAAAACGAACAACTCGTCCAGTACCTTCTAAATCTGGAAATACTGGCAGGGAGACGTCTGAGATTTGGAATCATTTCTCCAAGTTTACTGCTAAAGGAGATAAATGTAGGGCAAAATGTAATTATTGTCCTAAAACCTTTGCTTCTGAGAGCAAGAATGGGACTACTATATTATGGACACATTTAAAAGTGACATATCACAAGTCCCCTTAGAATAGTTGATGAGAGGAAATCAACATTAAAACCTATCAAAGAAGGGTGGTTAAAAGGAGGTTCGGGTTCCACCGAGAGGGTGGTGTATAATGTGGAGGATATTAGGAGAGCTATTGACGAATTTTTAATCATTGATGAGCAACCGTTTACAGTTTTTGAGGGAGAAGGATTCAAGAAATTAATGGCAAAAGCCTTGCCTAATTTTGAATTACCTTTCCGTATAACTGTTGCTAGACAATGTTTAAAGATTTATGTAACGACCCGGTCTGTCATTACGTAGAACCTGCATTATAATTGCTGTTATTGACTTGTCATAGGTTGGTTATTCTGTTATTGATGTGTTAGAGTCGATAGGCTTGAAATCGAATGGTTGTAGTGAGAGTTCAGTCATTTAGCCTTTAAAATAGCCTTAAAATGTCAACTAAGATTTGACTTATTGGTAAACGACCTCGGAATACAGATTTTATGGCTCGGATAGCTTCGTTAGGTGATTTGGGACTTAGGAGTGTGTTTAGAATAATTTTGTGATGTCCGGTGTAGAACTAGGCTTGAATTGGCGAAAGTTAGTTTTTGGTGATTTCCGATCGGCAGTGAAAAATAGGCTATCGAGGTCGGAATGGAATTCCAACAGTTGGAACAGGTTCGTAATGTCATTTTGGATGTGTCTGCAAAATTTCAGGTCAATCGGAGTTGTTTTGGATAGTTTCGGTATCATTGGTGGATTTTAGAAATTTCAAAGTTCTTAGACTTGAATCCGATGTAATTTTGGTGTTTTGATATTAGTTTTGGTATTTTGAGAGTGCAAATAAGTTTGAACGGTGTTATGGGATATGTTGGTAAGTTTAGCTGGGGTCCTAAGGGGCTCGGGATTGATTTCGGGTGGTTAACGGGCATTTTAGACTTAAAGGAAGAGCTGGTTTTCTGATTTTTGTGCAGCAGGGAATTATGCATCGTGATCGCATGGAAAAGGTTGCAATCGAGTATAACACTCTAAGGGATAGGAAAAATTGTGCATCGCGATTGCGTGTATCAGAGTGCGATCGCGTAGGTTTGGAAGAAGGTGAAGTGCGATCGCGTGGGCTAGGTCGCGATCGCGTAGGGTCATGACAGGCGCGTGGGGGTGAGGTCAAAGGGTCTTCGTGATGGCGTGCATTTGGTTGCGATCGGATGAGTTTGAGCTGTTGTGAACCGCGATCGCGTGAAGAAATCACTGGGCAGTATATAATTAAACCCTCTGCGACTTAAACCCTTTTTACACCATTTTTGTACGGACAGAGAACTTTGGGGGGCGATTTTTGAAGAGGGAAATCAGTGTTCTTCATAGAGGTAAGTGTTTTTATCATTAAAACTCGTTTATGGGTGATTATAGAACATTATCTCAGTACTAATTCATGAAAATCAGTAGAATAAGGTGGGTTTAGGGCTTGAGATTTTGAGACCTTTAGGGATTGATTTGAGGGGTCAAGCGAACTCCAATTTTAGTGTTCTTTATATGTACCGACTCGTGAGATGATGAAGAACAATTTTGTATAAAAATTTCTGAGTTCTGGGACGCGGGCCCGGGGGTCGGGTTTGACCAATTTCGGAATTTTTGAGTATTTTTGATACATTTCGATGGGGATCAGTTCCTTAGCATATTATAATGATATACATATGATTGTTGGTAGATTTGGAGCACTCGGAGGCCAAATTTAGAGGCAAGGGCACTGCGGAGTAGTATATTAGCCGATTTTGAGGTAAGTAACGCTTCCAAACTTGGAACTGAGGGTTCGAAACCCCAAACTATTTGATATTTTATGTTAACTAAGGTGATGCACTTGCGGGCGTTTACCGAATATTTGTAGCCTGGCTCATCCCATGTTACTTTCTAATGGTTATCTCAGGTTGATATTTGTACTGTGAATGTGGTATTACTTTGAACGCAATAGAAATCATGCTAAGTATAAATGTTAAGGCTTCACGCCGATATGTTCAGACCGGAAAGATCGATTATTGCTGTCTCTATCTGTGATTATTGTTTTCATGTACTCAGTCCTGTTAAAGTATATGTTTCATGCCTCAGTCTCGTAAGTTGCTAGTTTATTCTATATTATCATTGGTTTGGGCTGATTTTTTATATGTTAGAGCATTGTGAGTGAGACTGGAAGGTACTGACTGAGTGAGGCTTGGAGCCTGGTTTTGAGACATTTATAAGGTCGGACTGCACACCATAGCGATCCTGGAATCATGCCTTCGTTGGCTTGATATAGCGCTTGGGCTGAAAAGAGCCCCTCAGGAGTCTTTACACTCCCAGTGAGCGCACAGATACTGAGGGATGGATTTCCCTGGACATGGATCTTATCCGAGTATTATGTTCCGGAGATGGATTTTCTCCGTGGGTCTTATGTTCCGGAGATGGATTTTATCCGTGGGTCTTATGTTCCGGAGATGGATTTCCTCCGTGCGTATTTTGTTCCGGAGATAGATCTTCTTTGTGGTGGCTGGATCGGCCTTTTTCCTCAGTACTAGGTGACAGTGTCACTTGTGTTTATGTAATCTTCGGGATGGACTTCCCTGTGCCGGGAGGCCGTAGTCTAGTACTGAGTGGACCACCTTATGAGAGTTTGATTACTGAGTATACATCATTCTTGATTCTATATGAATTCATGCTAGGATGCAGAGTTACAGGCATATATGCATCATGTTTATTTCCTGATATATTACTGTCATGTTCGAGTTATATACCGTTGTTCGAATTATCGGAGGTTTAGTCCGTCACTACCTCTCATCCCGTAGTTTGGTTTCGTTACTACTGAGTTGGTGTACTCACGTTACCCTTGCACCTTGTGTGCAGATCTAGGTACAACGGGATTCAGCTCTGGTCAGTGAGTAGAAGCAGTTTTCATTAGAGTTGACGAGGTAGCAGCTGGCGACCGTGATCTCGTCTTCTCTTCCTTTTCTACCGTCGTATTTATTTTCAGACTATGTTGGTCATTTCTTTTTGGTTGTATTAAGTATTAGCAGCTCATGATTGTGTCACACTGGATCCGGGGTTTGTAGTATTTGGGTTTTGAATTTCATAAACTGGTTTCCAAATTTTGATTTATCATTATTTTTATCCACAAACCTGTTAAGAAGGATATTTTATTTGAAATTGCATTTAGTTAGATAAAATGGGTGGCTTGGTTCCACGACAGGCGCCATCACGACTCCGGAAATGGGTCGTGACAAGTTGGTATCAGAGCGCTAGGTTAAATAGGTCTCACCAGTCATGAGCAGGTTTAGTAGAGTCTTGCGGATCGGTACGGAGACGTCTGTACTTATCTTTGAGAGGATGCAGAACCTTTAGGAAAAATCTCACATTCTCGAACTCTTGTCGTGCGAATCCATTGATTCAACCCGAAGCGTAATTATTTGAACTCCTTTCATGTATTCAAATGCGCACGTGAGTGCTCGGTATCAGCCGTGCACCGATGGTTTGTGACTTCTATGAATGGGATGTTATTTTAGCATGCTTGGGGCCAGTCTTGAGGACTTGAGGCCGGATTTTTTGTCTGTAGCTTGAGTGCCGAGATTTCATTTGTGTGAGCATATGTATTGGGGACTTATAGGTCCGTTGGTTTCCTTATTGATGGAACTTTGTGACTAGATGACTACGTGGTGAGTTTGATTGATAGTTAGATGTGTTCAAGTTGTTTGATTGTGACAAGAATGGACTAGCGGGAAATATGGCAAGGACCATTAAGTAATTGACGTCTATATTGAGTTAGGATACGACTTCGAGCTGTGAGTGTATTGAAGAACCTCCCGTGTGGTTTAGTTGTGGAGTGAAGTGGATTTTTCTGTTGTGTTATGAGTTCCTAGTGATGTCTTTTGGGTTGACCAATGCCCCAACAGCGTTCATGTATTTGATTGACGGTGTATTCAGCCGTGTTATAACTCCTTTGTTATTGTATTTATTGATGGCATCCTGCCGTACTCTCGTAGCCAGGGATAGCATACTCGGCATTTGATGATGGTATTACAAGGGTATAAGGAGGATAAGCTTTGCGCGAAGTTCTCCAAGTGTGAATTGTTGGCTTAGTTCAGTAGCATTCTAGGGACACGTGGTGTCCAGCGAAGGTATCTATGTGGTCAGACGAGTGTGAGTGGAGCTTCCAGAAGCTCAAGAATTCCTGGACCACAGCTCCAGTGTTAGTATTGCCATCAGCTTCAGGTTCTTATACCTCTTATGGGATGTCTCGAGGGCCGGCAGTGGTTGTGTTCTACGGTAGGAAGGTATAGTGATTGTGTGATAGCTATGATATTCAGAAGTGTATAGGGAGATAACATTTTGAGATTTAGCAGGTAGGGGTATCTCCCGCGGGTTGTCCTGAGGTGTTTGACCCTTATGTTTATCTGTAGTAAGTTCTCTCTATCAGTAAATGATGCATATTGCAATTTGAGTTTAGATCGCTTGTCGGAGTTGGCATGACCATCACAATGGTGGATGCGATATTAGCAATTGATTTGAGTGTTAGATGGTTTGGGTTATATAAGCTTATGGAAGATTTAGTTGAATCCCACCACATCATGGTGTCAGTGATAATGTGTGGGCATAGTCTTGTTTGTCGTGATCCTTGGCTTTGAGCCAAGTGGGGGAGTTCGTTATTGATAAGTTGATTACATGATTATGTGTTGTATTAGTTTCAGTTCGAGGTATATTAGTGAATCAATTATGACCTGCAGAGGTGGAGTCTGGGAATGACTCGAGTAATGGAAATTTCTTCGATACAAGTTGTAATGTACTTTACGGATAGTGGAATTCATTGTATGATGAAGTTGTACTGGTAAGTGTAGAATGTGCAATGTATGAGTGTGCTTGTTGCTTCAAAGGTGTGGATTACCTTCCTAGTATGTGGATTGCAAGCGGGGCCAGGTCGTTCTGTTTACTTGGTTAGTGTAATTGAAATTTCGTAGAGTAAATGGAGTTCGAGAATGGTTCAGACGGATTCAAGGTTATATGTAGCGATCGGGGATCTTCAAGGTGTGACAAGGGCTAGAACTGAGATTTACGGGAAATGTGTCTAGGCTTGTGGTGTATTTGCATTATCATGGATTCTATCCATCAATATCAGGAAAGTGAAGGTAATGAATTTAAATTTGTAGGAAATCTCTTCAGGGTAAGTATTTCTAATGTGGTGCATTTGGGGATAATTGAGGGAGTATTCAGTGGCCTATGAGCCTTAGACGGTATATTTTTTTCTCGAGTTTCGTGCGGTGAGTCGGGATTGAGAATTGTGGTATTATGGCAAGAAGAAGTATCAATTCGAAGGTAAGTTAGAAGGAACTTGAATAAATAGGACAACTTGGTAGTAGGTTGGATCGGGATAATATGGGATATGGTTAGTTCTTTGGGTGTTTATAAGGTAATGAGTTGTTACAGGTGTTTATTAGCAATTCTCTTGGAATTTGGTGGCATGCGTAGCTTGGTTGAGTTAGAAGGATTCAGTCCTGACGGTTTGGTGTTGTACAAGTGTGATTCAGGAGTTCTTAATATTTTTTACCACGGTTGGAGATGTATATTTCTACGGGCGTGAGGGCCAGGTGATGTATAGTGATTTTGTTTCTAGATGGGATCGAATGGAAAGTTCTTGGCTAGCTGGGTACGTAGTTGTTGTGGCTAGGAAGGGACCATGAAGTTCTCATATTTATCATAGGATTGCATGGAATATGCGGTATTTTGTGTATAGTGGAGAGTGGCATATGTGAGGTCACGGTTCAGTTCTGGAAGAAAGGTCAGAACTGGAAGCTTCAGATGATTAGGTAAAGGATACCACTATTGGGTGGCTGGATGAGAGTATACATTCATTAAGGACAATGTGTTTAAGGCAATGTGTTGAATAAGGGTGCTTCATTGGTGTTACGACGCTCTTTTGTTGGATCGACTGCTGATATTCAAGGTTTCTTGGTGACACAGAGGAATTATGGGGGTATCCCTCGCGGAATGATAAAGTATTGGGGGCGTGTTATGCATTTGAGCGGTGAAATTGGGATCAGATATGGTAATTGGTGCGCCTCATGGATTTTGAGACTGGGAGTTTTCATGAACAGATTATTTTTGTAGTTGTGAACTACGAGGATGCGAGCAAAGCTAGTCAGGTGTTAGTATATGTCATGATTCAGTCATTATGAATGTTTAGAGAGTTATCTACCTGTTGTGGGTGACCAGAGTTGACTTAGAGTTATTGGTAGGCCGATATGGGTGTGTGGTCTGCACCGAGTCGGAATTGTTGACTCTGAAATGCTATTGTTGAGGGATGTACCATTTGATTGTCATTGAGCTTATTCGTGCTTTGGAGTGATCTATGAGTTACCTTTAAGTGTTCGAGGAGTTGTGATCATTGGTTGTATATGCATAGGGTGCGGTCCTAATTGGGCTTATTAGGATTGAGACGTGTTGGTCACGTTATTGCTAGTTCGGTTGGCATGGTATCGTCCAATTTTCTTCCGTGATTATGGCAATGCACTTTGAGTAATTGATGTCGAATTTTTCATGGTTATTGATTTTGAGCAAGGTGGTTTGGAGTGTGTCATGTGGTCCAGCGGTTGGATGGGATCACGCTTTGCAGCTCAGTTAAGTAGAGGTATGATCCTTGGTGTCGGATTTGTGTGATATGGTTTCACTATGTGTATCCGAATTTTAGTATGATGTGGTAATGGTAAGTGTTAGTGGCAAGATAGCCCTCTCGTGCGAGTCTTCTTTATTTAATGAATTGAACTCTTGGTATGTGGTTATTGAGTGCACAAGTTGCACAAGTTATGGCTCTGGATGGTATTGATACTGATCGAGCGAGTGGTTGCTGGTTTATACGTGTTTCTTTAATCGTCGGTAGTATATGGAAGTGTTAGAACGAGGCATGGTTTGATAAGAAGGTATGTAACTGTATTGAGTTGGTTGAACATCTGTTGTGGTTACGAGTTATCGCTATGAGTGGTTGAGCCGCGCGGTATATTATGTGATTTCATCTTGAGTTACGGATATGGGTTGATACAACGTGTTCAGACTATTTCAGCTTATAGTCGTGGAAATTTGAACTTGTATATTATTTCAGAAGTGGAAACTTGGTTTTAAGGTCTATGGGTCAGGATTTGATAATGAAATTTCAGTTATGTTATGTTATCGGATGTAGATGGGTTAAGGTGACATGGTATCACCTCCGAATATGTGCATGGAAGGTTACACAATAATTTTTGGTGGTGTTGGAACAGCTCTAGGCACGTTCGAGGACGAACGCATGTTTAAGTGGGGGAGAATGTAATGACCCGGTCTGCCGTTACGTAGAACCTGCATTATAATTGCTGTTATTGACTTGTCATAGGTTGGTTATTCTGTTATTGATGTGTTAGAGTCGATAGGCTTGAAATCGAATGGTTGTAGTGAGAGTTCAGTCATTTAGCCTTTAAAATAGCTTTAAAATGGGAAAAGTCAACTAAGATTTGACTTATTGATAAACGACATCGGAATGCAGATTTTATGGCTCGGATAGCTTAGTTAGGTGATTTGGGACTTAAGAGTGTGTTCAGAATAATTTTGTGATGTTCGGTGTAGAATTATGCTTGAATTGGCGAAAGTTAGTTTTTGGTGATTTCCGATCGGCAGTGGAAAATAGTCTACTGGGGTTGGAATGGAATTCCAACAGTTGTAACATGTTCGTAATGTCATTTTGGATGTGTCTGCAAAATTTCAGGTCAATCGGAGTTGTTTTGGATAGTTTCAGCATCATTGGTGGATTTTAGAAATTTCAAAGTTCTTAGACTTGAATCCGATGTAATTGTGGTGTTTTGATGTTAGTTTTGGTGTTTCGAGAGTGCAACTAAGTTTGAACGATGTTATGGGATATGTTGGTAAGTTTAGTTGGGGTCCCGAGGGGCTCGGGATTGATTTCGGGTGGTTAACGGGCATTTTAGACTTAAAGGAAGAGCTGGTTTTCTTGTTTTTGTGCAGCAAGGAATTGTGCATCGCTATCTCATGGCAAAGTTTGCGATCAAGTAGAACACTCTTAGGGCTAGGCAAAATTGTGCATCTCGATCGCGTGTATCGGAGTGCGATCGCGTAGGTTTGGAAGAAGGTGAAGTGCGATCGCGTGGGCTAGGTCGCGATCGCGTAGGGTCATGAGGGTGAAGTCAAAGGGTCTTCGCGATCGCGTGCATCTGGTTGCGATCGCGTGAGGTTGAGCTGATGTGAACCGCGATCGTGTGGCTTTTGTCACGATCGAAGTGAAGAAATCACTGGGCAGTATATAATTAACCCTCCGCGACTTAAACCCTTTTTACACCATTTTTGTACGGAACAGAGAGCTTTGGGGGCGATTTTTGAAGAGGGAAATCAGTGTTCTTCATAAAGGTAAGTGTTTTGATCATTAAAACTCGTTTATGGGTGATTATAGAACATAATCTCAGTACTAATTCATGAAAATCAGTAGAATAAGGTGGGTTTAGGGCTTGGGATTTTGAGACCTTTAGGGATTGATTTGAGGGGTCAAACGAACTCCGATTTTAGTGTTATTTATATGTACGGACTCGTGAGATGATGAATAAAAGTTTTGTATAAAAGTTTCTGAGTTTTGGGACGCGGGCCCAGGGTCGGGTTTGACCAATTTTGAGATTTTTTAGTATTTTTGATACATTTCGATGGGGATCAGTTCCTTAGCATATTATAATGATATACATCTGATTGTTGGTAGATTTGGAGCACTCGGAGCCGAATTTAGAGGCAAGGGCACTGCGGAGTAGTATATTAGCCGGTTTTGAGGTAAGTAATGCTTCCAAACTTGGAACTGAGGGTTCGAAACCCCAAACTATTTGATATTTGATGTTAACTAAGGTGACGCACTTGCGGGCGTTTACCGAATATTTGTAGTCTGGCTTATCCCATGGCACTGCCTAATGGTTATCTAAGGTTGATATTTGTACTGTGAAGGTGGTATTACCGTGAACACAATAGAAATCATGCTAAGTATAAATGTTAAGGCTTCACGCCGATATGTTCAGACCGGAACGATCAATTATTGCTGTCTCTATCTGTGATTATTGTTTTCATGTACTCAGTCCTGTTAAAGTATATGTTTCATGCCTCAGTCTCGTAAGTTGCTAGTGAGACTGGAAGGTACTGACTGAGTGAGGCTTGGAGCCTGGTTTTGAGACAGTTATGAGGTCGGACTGCACACCGTAGCGATCCTGGAATCATGCCTTCGTTGGCTTGATATAGCGCTTGGGCTGAAAAGAGCCCATCCGGAGTCTTTACACTCCCAGTGAGCGCACAGATACTGAGGGATGGATTTCCCTGGACATGGATCTTATCCGAGTATTATGTTCCGGAGATGGATTTTCTCCGTGGGTCTTATGTTCCGGAGATGGATTTTATCCGTGGGTATTATGTTCCGGAGATGGATTTCCTCCGTGCGTATTTTGTTCTGGAGATTGCTCTTCTCTGTGGTGGCTGGATCGGCCTTTTTCCTCAGTACTAGGTGACAGTGTCACTTGTGTTTATGTAATCTTCGGGATGGACTTCCCTGGGCCGGGAGGCTGTAGTCTAGTACTGAGTGGACCACCTTGAGAGTTTGATTACTGAGTATACATCATTCTTGATTCTATATGAATTCATGCTAGGATGCAGTGTTACAGACATGTTGATGCATCATGTTTATTTCCTGATATATTACTGTCATGTCCGAGTTATATACTGTTGTTCGAATTATCGGAGGTTTAGTCCGTCACTACCTCTCAGCCCGTAGTTTGGTTTCGTTACTACTGAGTTGGTGTACTCACGTTACTCCCTGCACCTTGTGTTCAGATCCAGGTACAGCGGGACGATGGCTAATCATACTGTTAGAACAGTCTGGTCTGTAACAACACAACCTGAAAGGAAGCCATTCCTAATAGGAAGTTTCTAGCCGTCTTTCTTGAGGAGCGAGAAAAGAGAGGAAATGGATTATCTGGTTTGGCCACTACATTTTATGAAAAAGGTAGAGATGAATCCCCAAGAGAAGAAAGATTAGAAGGAAGTAGGCTCTTAGATAGGGCATTCCCGCTTAGCCCCTGGCTTACCTAAACCGTTGTTAGCATGTTAGCACGAGAGTGGATCGGGGAATCGAAAATGCTTCTTTGATTGTTGAGTAAGGAAGCGTAGCAAGGGAAGGGGATAGCACCGGTTTTGACTTTAATACTATTCTTCTTTGAGTAGATGTCGGCATAACCACTGCTATTTCATCTGCAGCTCTTACCGTTGAAGGAATAAGTATTGCTTTGGCTTGATTGCTTTCACCAGGTCTAGCTAGGCTGGGAGTCGATTATCCCGAGTTGTGTTAAGACAAGTGGCACTTGAATTGGAAGTAGCCATCGGCCAGGTCTTGGATAGATCTCAAGCGGGCTTGAACTGCTTTATTCGGTCTTCAGCTGGCCTACGAGGCTGCTGAAAGAGAAGAAAAGGAAAGGTGGTACTAAAAAGGGACTGCTACCAATTAGGCTAGAAAGAAGACAGTAAGCGCCGGGTAAAGTGACTTACTTGAATGGTGAGCTATCCTATAAGACTAAGAAGCGGGGAGAGAGAAGGATAACCTCTTTGAAAAGGACAGAGCCGCTTGGCCGCTACTTACACATCTGGAGTTCCGGATTGAACTAGGGAACGGAATTCAAGGGCAACGAAGGCCCTTAGATAGGACTTCATCTATGAATAGAAGAGATTTTCTTTCTAGTAGAGATCATCACGACCATCATAACCTAACTCCAGGACTGCTACGGGAACTGATCCTTCTATTCAAAGTTTCCTTTCTCCTCTTGAATGTAGTTTGTCCTACAACTCGCTAAAGTGAAGGTTATTCAGCAGTGTAAGCAAGTCATTCTTAACCCTATAGTGAATTCAGATATGATGCGCTAGGAGCTAATGAAAGTCATCTAGCTCATCTAACTCAATAGGCTACTGGTGCTTATTA
>ML318554.1:0-15968 GCA_005239505.1 Nicotiana paniculata
CTCTCTCTCTCTCTCTCTCTCTCTCTCTCTCTCTCTCTCTCTCTCTCTCTCTCTCTCTAGTCTATTCTAGAGACTTCCTATCTCTTCATATTCCGATGGATCTCTTAATCTTCTCCGGCCATCCCTTTGTCAGAAACCTCAAAACCTTCACCACCCTCTGCCTCCTATGGTTTCCTTATGCCGGTAATGTCATCCCTAAGGCCCTCGAGGGGCGAGGACCCGTCTGTTCACACCCATGGTGTTCCTGCTTACCCCAGGCCTTCAAGGCTTTGATTTCGAGTGAGGTTTGTGACCTTTGAGGCTGAGCTTGTGATATTTGAGGTTCTTCTCATCTTCTCTGAGGTTTTCTTTGAAACCCTAAGGTTTGAAACTTCCAATTCTTTCAGATCTACAATAGATTTATGCATAATACGAGTTATTATGATGTTTCTTTTAAAGATCTTCTATTTTGTCTAAACGGTTCTTCACTTTTAACTAGGGTTCCGAAACCCTTTTTCAAAATGGTTTTCTTTGTCGATTTTTTAACACTATCTCATGATTTTCCTTCTCATTTTTCATTATTAAAACATTTTCCTTGTGGTGTGGTCAGTACATGTGTTCGATTGTCACGAATGGCTTAAATTTTTGGTGATATTACTTTGTTTTTCCTATTAGGGTTTATGACTCTTCGTCTCTTTTGTGTGTATCGTGTCTACTCTATTGATTCGTACTAGTATCTGTGTAAAACCCTAATATTTTAGACATAAAACCCTGAAAGCTACTGGTTTGCCTGCGTGTTCGCATATGTGCTTATGTTTCATTGGTCTTTACCCTATGTTGTTTGTCTTTGGTTCTTCTTGCCTCCCTGACTCACATGATTCCTAATTTCATATACTAGGGTTTCTATGTTCTTGCTTAACAATCGTGTTGTTTCATGTTGATTCTCTTCAATTAATATTATGCTTGCTCGAGTCCTTGATTATGTGTTAGTTGTCACTCAATTGTTGCCTGACTTATAGTTTTGCTTATAATGTGGTCCTTCCTGCTATACATAAGAGTCTCTATTCACTAGTTGTTTGAATTTCTGATTCACTATGATTCGAAAAGCCCTACTGATCTCTCATGAGATATTCTTCTGATTTCCAACCCCTAACTTGTTTTTNTTCCCGTTTGAATAACTCCTTAATTCAAGAGAGTACTTGGGCTGGTTATGCCTTGATTGATTCCCAGTATTTTAATTATGGCTAATTTGATTCCCACCCTTATTTTCACCTAGTTTCAAACTATATATATACTCTATTCGTTCCATGGCACACACACACAGAGAGACAACTAATTTGTTCAATTCTCTCTCTCACAATTAAAAAACTCTCTACTCTCTCTCTTTTCTGTGCTAGTTACTGCCATTCTAAGTTAGCCGACTGCAAGCCAAGGGTAACTATTGTGCATCTCCTACTTCTTGTTTGTGTTACTGCTTTCTTCACTTCACTGGTATGTTCTAATTAAGATTTCAGTTATCAAACCAACATGTTTCCATTACTGTTGTAATTCAGTGTGTTTCTAATTTGCTTTTATTTATTATTTTTTTGTTCAAGATGTAACTAGGATCCTGAACTCCATTCACATGTTAAGTTAGGCTTTACTTGTCAATGACCAGCATGTTTCTGTATACTTAACACATGTTTCTTATGTGAATCCCCATGCCTATGATTGGTACATTAGTGATCATAGTTTTAGTTTTTTGGTGTTGATATGTTAATCTAATCCAGTACTTTACTGTACCCCTGATCCTCTAAACCCTTAGGAGCTTCTGATTGCATGCCTATATGTGTTTCTGCCTGCTACATGTTCACATACTCTGTATTTGTCCCTCAAATCCCATTACCCCTGCTTGTGATTGTTGGACTATTCCTAGTCCTTTGTGTGATGTTGAACTTCTATTCCAATCAAATTTCCTCTCCAAAACTGTTTTCTTACTTACCCTTTTTTTTCAAAACTGTTTTCTTACTGAACCTTTTTAAAAAAAACTATGTCAAGCACTTTCATATATACTCTTAGAAGTCTCGGTTCTGCCCCCTCTGTGTGAGCATTGCCTTGGGACCCTTGAGCTCCCTCTGAACTTTGACACACAAAGGCTGGCCATGCCACACTGCCCTTACTCTATCTTGGCTATGAAATCCTGGTGTGAGCACTGCCCGGTATCCCTTGAGGTCCTTAGGGAACTCTGACACACCCGGATTGTGAAAAGGCTGTGAAACATTACCTGGCATTGAGGACCTGAAGACTTGAGTCTATTTTGTAGGATCCCTATAGTTAACTTCTTATTTTTCATCTATTTCAGTTGTGTAATTCATATTCAATGGTCTGTAATAATTAATGGTAAACAACTCTGGGGTCGGATAGTGAAAATGGATCGGTGATATGCATCATGTAGTATAATTAAGGGTATACACCATGTTTCTAGGTTTATTTTCTCCATGTGCAATAGCAGCCATGTTTAGGTACAACATGCTAGATATCATGATACTTAGATCTATGTGTATTCAACATCTCATCTACGCTTAGAAATACTGCCTATAGGATAAATAATAAAATAAGTTGCTATTTTGTGATTCTGCCCAAGTTCTGAAAGTTCACTAGAAGTATTATCCTAGAATGAATAAACTGCAATCATGTCTCATCATACTATACACATATAGATCCTGTTCTAGGTAAACAACGATTAAAATCTGTCACCTATGCTATTCCTGAAACTATGCATAATGTTGTGATTCTATGTGCATTTAGAAATCCTGTTGAAGTTATTATGCATCATGTTGCATTAGATATCATGTTATAGGATCGTATCTATTTAACTGCACTTAGTCTAAATACAGATATCTAAAACAGTCCCCTGTTCTATACAACTGGTAATTAGTCCTTGCACATCTTCAACACCTAGAATTGCATGTTATTAGCTAGAAACAACCTGGAGTCGTTAACAAATATGAATACTTGTTGCATGTTACCTTACACCTAGGCGAGCCTTAGGTAATTAACTTAAAAAATAAAATCAGAACTGTCTTTCTGATCATGTTTAACTGTCAGCATGCTTAAAACAAGTAGGCAAGCCTGATTAAGACTTCCTCTCTGAGTTATGCAATAAATATGTCTTTCTGTTATCACCTAGATACCATGCTTTAGGATTCTGAATTAATAGGGACCTTAGTTTTGTATGAGACATGTTTTTTATGTGTACTGTGTGTGGAGGAATATTTGAGCCTTTATCTGCTTTCTATGCTTTCCTTTATCTTCAGTCCTACTTGTTTTGTTATCTGTCGCCCTAGAATTTTTACCTTTAACGCCTGAGGGTATGCCTAGCATCTCCCTTTAGGATAGGAGTCCTAATTTCTTCCGAGATTGATAGGAAGGGACGGGTAACATCATGCAATAGAGGTCGAAGGCCAACATTCATTTTTAATAACCTTACAGGGTGGGAAGGGTAGACTATGGATATGATGACCGGTGCGTTAATACCATGTGTAGCCCCTCTTTGATGAGTGATTACCGGGTATTGCATTGATGTGATCCATATTATTATAAACCTAGGAAGCCTTTTATATTCTTAGCTCGTAATCCTTTTCAAAGTCTAACCTTTTTTCTATTTTCAAACATCCGCGTGCTTAAGACTTAAACCCCCTCTTATTTGAGCCTTTACTTGTTATTTGCTAAATGTACAAATTCACGAAACCATTTGGCCGAGAACCACACTTGTGGATCCTGAGGGGTGCCTAACACCTTCCCCTTAGGATAATTTCAAGCCCTTACCCAATCTCTGGTTAGTAACGTAGTTGTAATTGAACCTCTTAGGTGCCCTAACGCACCGTCAAAATCGTTAGGTGGAGACTCTTCAAAATATGCAAACCATTTTCCCAAAAGCAACGAGTTGTTCCAACCAATGTCATGAACCCGATTCCGTGAGGAAAAAGGGGGCGCGACAGCATGGCGACTCTGCTGAGGATATCCCGGCTTTTACCATTTCAAATTGTTTCATGAATTTGTGCCTTTAATTTTAAATACCTACACCCTTTCCTATTCCCTTTACATGCAATTAATTGTTTACTTTAGGTATTTAATTTTCTTCAAAGACGAAACTGACATGTCTCTTTGTTTCCTTTTGTAACTGCTTTAAATCATTACTACCATTTTTACCGCTTTCTTTAACGTGCAAATACGTGACAACTTGTTTTAATACTTATTATTGCATAATCATGCTCAGCATTCATACTCCACTCGTCCTAAACAAAATACTATAGCAATGCTTGATGAGTGGTTGCGCTCTTCCTATATTATTACCCACTAAATTCGGAAAGGCTTATTTGCGGTAAAACTAGTCGATCAGCGGTACAGTAGACGGTTCTGTGCCTTTCCCCCTTGAGTTGTCCGCTCAAGGGTACCTGTCTTAAATCCCATATAAACCTTACTCTGTTGCACTGTTGCATGCATCATGGTCAAACCTAGTCGAGCTAAAGTGTCGTTCGCACGATAGCTTTTAAGATAGCCTCATCCAAAAGTCCACCGGGTTTCCCTAAACCCAAACGGATGCCCTCACGTTCTGTGCATTTATTTGGAGAACTAAATGCTTCCTGCTAATTATTGACATTAAATAGTCGAGTCCGGTGGGGGTAAGGGCCTAACTTTATTTGCTTTGCAGAAAAAATGAGGCATGAAGTCCCCAGATTCGGCATGGTCTCCAACATCCACCCAAAACTATTGAGTTGGTGGGAGGATCTGCACTCTAGCGACAAAGATATCGTCAGGAAACACTTGGGTAACCTACCATCTCTCCTGGAAATCCAGCCTAACAAAATGATAATAGAGACTGCTACCCTGTTGTGGGATCGTGAAAGGTCTGTGTTCCGCTTTGGGAACATCAAAATGACGCCTTTGATAGAGGAGATAGGAGGGTTGGCTAACCTAGTATGGGAGACTCCAGGGTCGTTAATGCCTGAGAACCGCACAGGCAAAAGTTTCCTCAAAATGGTGGGCCTGAAAAAGGACGCAGAATTGGTATGTTTGGAGGATTCGTACATTCCTTTTGACTGCTCGTACGAAATATATGGCTACAACAAATCATACCGTACCTACCATGACGAGTTTGCTATCACCTCTCTGGGACACGTCCATCGCCGAGTGTTCGTGTTTATGGTTTACTTTTTGGGTTTGATCGTGTTCCCGATGAAGAAGGAAAGGATCCATACCAAGCTAGCCATGGTAACTAAGACCATAATGTAAGGGGTAGATGGGAAAGACTTCAGCATTATGCTTATGATAATTGCAGACATATATCGGGCCTTAGAAAGGTGTCAACAAGGAGCAAAGCATTTCGAAGGTTGCAATTTATTACTTCAACTCTGGCTCATGGACCATCTCCAAAGAGGCGAATACCGATAGAACATTCACCGAGAATGTGGGATGACCACATCTCTTTCCATCACCCAAAGCGAATGAATTATATCCCCGACATGTTCACTTAGCCTGAAAATGCCGAGGGATGGGTTGAGCTTTTTGATAAATTGATTGAAGAGTAGGTTCAATGGATGTTTGAATGGTTTCCAACAGATGAGTTCATCATTCGATCCCGAGACGCATCATTTCTGATACTAATTGGTCTAAGAGGGACATACCCTTACGTCCCTCTTTGAGTTATGAGGCAAGCAGGAAGGAAGCAAGTCATCGCTAGGGTCGAGAAGATGATCCATCTTCAAGCTTACTTTCAAAATAATGACAGTCCTCACAAGTGCCAAGCTCAGCACCTGTGGCACTGCAAGGTTATACTTGAGAAAGACACCATCGATCCAGACAGGTATCATGCCAGTTGTATCCCTTTACATCTTGGTTGGTTAGAAGAGGATCTGGGTGGTCAGAGCAAGCCGGGGTACGTCCGAGGTCACAGGGTTATGGATGAAAGGGTCGAGGCACAAGTCAAATACAACCAACTACGCAAAAGGATCCGGGAATATGAGGATGACTACCACAAGATACATGAGTCCAACAAGAAACTGATCAAGGAATGGAAGGACATGGCTATCAACACCAATAAGAGGCTGGGGTACTTGGAATGAGGTATAGTCGAGCTGGAAGAAAAGCTCATCAAACGAGTTGAAGATTGTCAAAAGGCTGAGAGAGCTGCAGGGGGATACCTAGCCAGAACCTACCTATTGTTGGGACTTCGCGAGCTGGGAAAACTGTACAAGGAAAGCAAGAATGCCGAGTATGGGGAAGGTCCTTCTGCGACCAAGTAGATAGGAGTGTCTTTATTTTTCTATCAATGTAATAAGGCCAATCGCCATTAGTGAATTTTATTTTTCGTCTATCGTTTTGGGATTTGTCTATTTTTGTTATCAATAAAATGAGGCATTTATCATTTTAAGTTCTCCAAATTAATTTGTCGCTAGGCCTACCTCGGGTACAAAGAGGTTCCCAACTTAGGACGCGCTTTACATTTCCACATTATGGGTTTAAATACCGCAATATTATTTTCATAATCCTCACTGACTTGGTTACCTTTTGTTTTTATTTTCTTACTCCCCTCCCCAAAGGTTAGTTCGTGCATTCTGGTATCATCAGCCTATCGCACCAGATCCAAGGGCCCTCCACCTACTCCTCCTCCTAGTCCTCCTAAGGGCAAATATAAAGGCAAAAGTAAGATGGAAGAGTCCAGTGGCACCAGAAAGGAGAATATGATTGAATGGGTAGAGGCCACCGATGGCCGAGGTATTCAGGTCCTGCATGAGAACATGTCACCACTTGAACAAAAATTGCTGAAGTTTCAGGAAGAACTCGATCAAGTCCGAAATCTGGCCAACTTGTCATTTTCCCTCAACGTCCCCGACGTCAACCTTCCAAATGCTCAAAACTCCGCACCTCCAAAAAATATCCCAAGACAGTAAAATCATCCCGCACCTCGCAATAACGCCACTTCCCCAAAGAACCAAACTCTCCCGACGCAGTGCCATGCTTGCCACACCTCAAATAACTCCACTACTCATCCCAAAACCTCAAAACCCCACAAAGGACCATTTCCACACCTATAACAATCCCATCTATGTGGAAATCGTGACCCACTCCACTCCGCCTATCCCACAGGCATCCGAGTCTGACGGAAAGGACTTACTTATCAGGAACCTGGCCGAGGAGCTTAGGAAACTGACCAGCCGAGTCCAGGATGTTGAAGGAACCAAGGGAATTGAAGGGTTGAATTATGAAGACCTTTGTATCCAACCTGATGTCGAACTGCCCGAGGGGTACAAACCTCCAAAGTTTGAAATGTTTGACGGTACTGGTGATCCGAGAGTTCATCTGAGGACCTATTACAATAAACTGGTTGGCGTGGGAAAGGATAAAAGAATCCGCATGAAGCTGTTCATTAGGAGTTTGAAGCGAGATCCACTGTCTTGGTACATCAGCCAAGACCCCAAGAAATTATCAAACTAGGTAAGCATGGGGTCTGATTTTATGGACAGGTTTAGATTCAACACAGAGAATGCACCAGATGTGTTCTACATTCAAAATTCGAAGAAGAAACCCACAAAAACCTTTCGCGAGTATGCTACTCGATGGAGGTCCGAAGCCGCTAAAGTTAGACCTTCTCTAGAGGAAGAGCAGATGAATAAGTTCTTTGTTCGGGCTCAGAACCCGCAGTATTATGAACGGTTAATGATGGTTGAAGGCCACAAGTTCTCTGACATCATCAAATTTGGTGAACGGATTGAAGAAGGTATTAAAAGCAGTATGGTTACAAATTTTGAAGCCTTGCAAGCCACTAATAAGGCTTTACAGTCCGGAGGTGTGTCTAAGAAGACAGACGTAGGAGCCGTAATGGTTGCACAAAGAGCCAAGTCCCTACTCAAATACCAAACTTATCCAACACCTCCACTAACATACCAGCCAACCCCGAATTACCAAGCACCCTCACCAAATTACCAAGCTCCACCACCTTCCTACCAAGCTCCACCGCCCACATATCAACCTGCTTCGCCCAGATATTTGCAACCCGCTCCTGTCTACCACACTTATAATTCCCAGCCATCTCATTACCAATCACCCCCTGCACGCCAAGACTTCCCTAGACCTCGTCCCAATTTTGATCGTTGCCCTCCAAAGAAATACATTTCCATAGCCGAGCCCATTGACCAGCTGTATGAGAAGCTCAAAGTTGTTGGTTATGTCACACCTATCCCTGCTGCCACCCCTGAGAACCCTTCTCAGTGGGTTAACCCAAACAAATCTTGTGCATACCATTCTGGCATGGAAGGACACACTATCGAAGAATGCCGCTCTCTGAAGGACAAAATACAGGCTCTCATTGACAACAAGATTATTGTGGCAAAAGACCCCGCTCCAAACGTCCACAACAATCCTTTGCCAGACCATAAAGATAGAGGTATCCATATGATTGAAATAGAAGATGATTAGGATCCCGAGGGATCAATCGGGTTGATCGCAGAAGGCGATGACCCAAAGAAACCTACAGTCACTCTCAAACCGATCATAGTCCAGATTCAACCATCTGAGGACGTTGAGGTGAATATGTCTATACCATTTGATTTTGAAGCAGCGCCACCTGCAAAGTCACTAGTGCCAATTGAAGTTGAGTTGGTATCTCCAGCAAATGCACCGGCACCATTCGAGGTCGCAGTCTTGCCACCCCGAACACACATTCCGTTTGAAGTAAGGATGGACGCACCAATTCCAGTGGCAATGTCAACCATGCCACCCTTCTATTCAAATGTTATCCCTTGGGACTACACAACTGAGGCAAAAAGGAAAGGAAAGGTCAGGTCTGAGGAAGCAGTCGCAGCACAGGGTATGACGAGAACTGGTAGGGTCTACACCCTTGAGCATCTGGCGGAGTCAAACAAAAAAACTGCCAACCGGGCTCCCCTTATCAAAACAGATCCCGATGACCTTGGGAGAAAGTTACAGGCTAAGGAGTATTCAGTCATCGACCAGCTGAACAAGACACCGGCGCAGATATCCATCCTCTCTCTGTTGTAGAATTTCGAAACACACAAAAATGCTTTGTTGAAAGTGTTGAGTGAAGCATATGTGCCAAAAAACATCACTAGCGGGGAAATGGCCAATATGGTAGCCCAGGTACTGGAGAGTCATAAAATCACTTTTCATGAGGACGTAGATACCACCTGAAGGATTGGGGCACAACAAAGCGCTGCACATCGCCGTGCAATGCGAAGATCATTTCATCACAAGAATCTTGATCGATGGAGGTTCCAATCTTAACATATGTCTGTTGATAACACTCAAAAAATTGGTTAAAGGGCTACATGAGATAAGGGTTAGAGAGATCAATGTGAAAGCCTTTGACGGTTCTCAGAGGTCCACCATGGGGGAGATCAGTCTATGTCTGCAAATGGGACCGACCTTGTTCGAAGTGGATTTCCAGGTGATAGATGTGCCAGCATCCTACAACCTGTTGTTGGGACGACCCTGGATTCATGTTGTTGGGGCCGTAGCGTCAATGCTACATCAGGCGGTAAAATTTGAGTGGAACCACCAAGAGGTAATTATTCATGGTGACGGTAGCAACCCCATTTATAATCGTCAAACTATTCCGATGATTGATGGAAAAAGGAAGATAGGGGGAGGAACTTACCACCACATTGAGCGGGTCAATGCTATCGACAAGGACAAGTGGTGGGATAGTAAGATTAAGAGCATCCTGAACTGGAGAGGATATGAGCCAGGCAAAGGGCTCGGTAAGAACCTCCAAGGGATCACAAAGCCCATAAAACTCAAGAAACACGGTACCACTTTTGGTCCGGGGTATGAGTGCACTTGGGCAGGAATTCAACGACTGGTCGCCACCTTGGCGCGGTCCCTATTATCCTTTGGATCAGCCGATATCTCATCTTGAGCAGACTTTCAAGCAGGCCGACATTATTTACGGATCAGATGAGGAAGAAGCGGACGAATATATGGATTGTTGTGTTGTTCTCGAGGAGGAGGGGGAGGAAGGCCCTTCCATACAGACTGTAAGCAAGGTGAAAAATCTCAAGAACTGGCCTATCAAGACAACCAAAGCCCCACGGGCCTCGGGGTAGCAAGGCTAAAACAAGTATTATTTACTGTTTTATTTACTAAATGATTTTCCTTTTCCTACATTTTTCAATTTCTGCAATGAGATCTTCAATGTTCAAAACAGTTATTCAATTCATCAAAGAATCTTCTAAATTTCTCTTACGAACCCGATATTTATTGCTATTGTCTTCTCTCATTACTTTATTTATACAGCATTACTATTACTTGTCTTGATGAACCGATGACTGTGACATGCAATGAGACAATGCAGCAAACAGACATTGATTCAGATGAAGACGACATACCTGACGAGATTGTCAGAGAAGTTGAGAACTTTGAGAACAGACCTAAGTCCAACCTGGATGAGACTGAAGTTATCAACCTGGGAGATTCAGAAAATGTCAAGGAGACTCGCATCAATATTCATTTGTCACCATCAGAAAAGAAAGAATACACAGAGTTCCTAAAAGAGTATGAGGATGTATTTGCATGGTCGTATGATGACATGAATAGTCTAAGTACGTCTATTGTGGCTCACAAACTGCCAACCAATCCAACGTGTCCACCGGTGAAACAAAAGCTCAGAAAGTTCAAACCCGACATGAGTTTGAAGATCAAAGAAGAAGTTACCAAGCAGATCAATGCAAAAGTTCTCCGGGTAATAGAGTACCCAACATGGTTAGCCAACAATGTACCTGTGCCAAAGAAGGACGGGAAGGTCAGAGTATGCATCGAATACTAGGATCTCAACCGGGCCAGTCCGAAAGACGACTTCCCCTTGCAAAATATACACATTCTGATTGAAAGCTGCGCCAAGCATGAATTGCGGTCCTTCGTGGATTGCTTCGCTGGTTATCACCAGATTTGGATGGATGAGGAAGATGCTAAGAAAACGACATTTATTACGCCGTGGGGAGTGTATTGTTACAAGATGATTCCATTCGGCCTAAAGAATGCAGGGGCCACCTACATGAGGGCCATGACCACCATATTCCATGTCATGATTCACAAGGAGATCGAGGTGTACGTGGATGATGTCATTATCAAATCAAAGAAAGTTGCTGATCACATGGAGAATTTGGGGAAGTTCTTCAATAGATTGCGAAAATACAATCTGAAACTAAACCCCGCGAAGTGTGCATTCGGGGTTCCTGCTGGGAAGTTGTTTGGGTTTATTGTAAGCCGCCGGGGAATAGAATTGGATCCGTCAAAAGTCAAATCCATTCAAGAGCTACCACTACCAAGGAACAAGAAAGATTTGATAAGTTTCTTGGGGAGGCTTAATTACATCAGCCGATTTATAGCACAGTCTACAGTCGTCTACGATCCAATCTTTAAGATGTTGAAGAAGGACGATGCGACCAAGTGGACCGATGATTGTCAAAAGTCTTTCCACAGAATCAAGGAATATTTGTCAACACCGCCAGTCCTAGTACCGCCCGAGCCAGACAGACCTTTGTTACTCTATCTTGCAGTGTTAGATGGAGCTTTCGACTGCGTTCTGGGCAGCACGATGAAACAGGAAGGAAGGAACAATCTATTTATTACCTCAGCAAGAAGTTAACTCCATATGAGGCCCGGTATTCTCTATTAAAGCGTACCTATTGTGCTCTAACTTGGGTCGCCCAAAAGATGAGGCATTACTTTTGTGCCTACTCAACATATCTCATATCAAGGATGGATCCATTAAATTACATCTTTCAGAAGCCCATGCCCACTAGCAAGCTAGCCAAGTGGAAAATCCTGCTGAGCGAACTTGACATTGTTTACATGACTCAGAAGTCAGTTAAAGGACAAGCTCTAGAAGACCATCTTGCTGAGAATCCCGTAGACGGAGGATACGAACCTCTGAAAACATATTTTCCTGATGAAGAGGTAGCATTCATAGGAGAAGACATTGCAGAATCCTATGATGGTTGGAGGATGTTCTTTGATGGAGCGGCAAACTTCAAGGGAGTCTGTATTGGAGCAGTCTTAGTATCAAAGACCGGTCAGCATTATCCGATATCCGCCAAACTCAGGTTCCCTTGCACCAACAATATGGCCGAATATGAAGCCTGCATCTTGGGGCTCAATATGGCCATTGACATGACCAGGAACTGTTAGTGATCGGTGATTTAGACTTATTGGTACATCAGGTACAAGGAGAATGGGAAACAAATAATTCCAAGATACTGCCATATCTGCACCACGTACATGAATTAAGAAAGAGGTTCACAAAGATAGAGTTCCGGCACGTCCCCAGAATCCAGATCGCCGATGCATTAGCTACTTTGTCCTCAGTGATCCAGCATCCGGACAAGAATTTCATTGACCTTATTCCTATAAAGATCCATAATCAACAAGCTTACTGTGCCCATGTCGAAGAAGAAGCAGACGGAAATCCTTGATTTCATGAGATCGATGAGTACTTGGCAAAAGGAGAATACTCCGAGCTTGCAAATTCCACTCAAAATGCACACTTTAGAGATTGTCCAACAATTTCTTCCACAACGGAGGAATCCTGTATAGGAGGACTCCCGATTTGGGGTTATTAAGGTGTGTTGACGCAAAAGAAGCATCAAAATTGCTGGAAGAAATTCATGTTGGGTCATGTGGCCCACATATGAACGGTTTTGTTCTAGCAAAGAAGATACTCCGAGCTGGTTACTTTTGGATGACTATGGAAACGGACTGCATCCAGTATGTTCAGAAGTTCCACCGCTTCCAGATACATGGGATATGATAAAGGTGACTCAAAGTGAGCTCAATGCAACAAGCTCACCATGGCCGTTCGTCGCTTAGGGTATGGACATTATTGGACCAATCGATCATGCCGACTCCAATGGCCACAAGTTCATTCTGGTCGCCATTGACTACTTCACTAAATGGGTCGAAGCAGCCTCCTACAAAGTAGTTACTAATAAAGTCGTGGCCGACTTTATCCTCAACCGCATTGTTTGTCGGTTCGGAGTTCCAGAGTCAATCATCACCGACAATGGTTCTAATCTCAACGGTGACTTGATGAAAGCTATGTGTGAAACTCTCAAGATCAAACACAAAAATTCCACAGCATACAGACCTCAGATGAATGGAGCCATAGAGGACTCTAACAAAAACATCAAGAAGATACTAAGGAAGATGATAGAAAGGCACAAGCAGTGGCATAAGAAGTTATCATTCACCTTATTGGGATACCGCACCACTGTCCGCACATCAACAGGGGAAACTCCCTATATGCTAGTTTATGCTACAGAGGTTGTAATTCCTGCCGAAGTGGAGATTCCATCTCTAAGAATTATAGAGGAAGTTGTGCTCGGCGATACAGAGCGGGTAAGAGCCATTATGAGAAGCTGGCCCTCACAGATGGGAAGAGAATGAACATAGTATGTCATGGTCAACTATATCAGAACAGAATGGCCAGGGCCTTCAACAAGAAAGTCAAACCGAGACGATTCGCACCAGGGCAGCTGGTGTTAAAGAAGATCTTTCTGCATCAAGATGAATCCAAGGGGAAGTTCTCTCCCAACTGGCAAGATCCGTACATGGTTCATAGAGTGCTAACAGGAGGAGCACTCATACTTGCAGAAATGGACAGAGAAGTTTGGCCGAAAACGATCAATTCAGATGCAGGCAAGCGCTACTATGTGTAATCTTTATGCTTTCTCAGTGATGTAAATTGAACTACGCCTGAACTGATTCCCGTTTAAGAGGGGATACGTAGGCAGCCCTATGGGTTCGGTCACAATTCAATAAAAATTCATTTTTTTTTCGCAATTGGAAACTGGGGCAGAACTTTGAGGAGGACCCTAAAAATTCTGAAGCGAGTAGCAATCCACAAGCATTCACCCAGCCAAATGGGGAAGAATCTTGAGGAGGACCCTCAAAATTCTTAAGCAAGATCAGCCAATCGCCGCGCGAGCAGCAGTCAGAGGCGTCCACCTAGCAAACTGAGGATGACCCTCAAAATTCCGCAGCATGAGAGGTTGCAATGTCTCAAGCCGTGTCATGTCATCGGTTCATCTAAAACTATTTTAGATTATATATTATATCTTACAAAATCATGCATATTTATTTTTCTGAAACAACTTGTTTAGAGAATGCTACCCCAATAATACAAACGGTATCATCATGATCACGAAAACGAGCCAAGCAGAGCCAGTAGGAATGCGAACTAACATTTCCCCTTTACAAAACTCACGATCTTTCTTTGGATGTAGGCACAAAATTGCAAAATCCCCAAAACATATTATCCGCTCAAATGACAGACATCGTTCCTCAAACTCGTCATGTCAACATTTATTACCAGCACAAACGATGTTTTATTATCACAATACTCTAACGCAATTTAACACCAGCTAAGAATTTCTGTTGTCCTTCCTTTAATCTTGCATAAGGCTACCTTTCTGCCTTCCTAGGTTAAACGCTACCTCCATCTGCATTTGCATCTTGCATAAGGCTACCTTTCTGCTTTCCGAGGTTAAACGCTACCTCCATCTACATTCGCATATCGCATAAGGCTACCTTTCTGCCTTCCGAGGTTAAACGCTACCTCCATCTGCATTCGCATATTGCATAAGGCTACCTTTCTGCCTTCCGAGGTTAAACGCTACCTCCATCTGCATTCGCATCTTGCATAGGCTACCTTTCTACCTTCCGAGGTTAAACGCTACCTTCACCTGCATTCGCATCTTGCATAAGGCTACCTTTTTTCCTTCCGAGGTTAAACTCTACCTCCATTTACTTCTCAAAAGCAACCAATTCCTCTAGCATTATTTACTGCGCCTTCCTTTTGGGCTAAGATCTGCCCCTTTAATTCGCAAGACTAAGCTCTGTCTTGTCAGCATCATACTATGCATCTTCATGGGCTGAAATACCGCAAACTTATCCAAAGGCATCATCGTTCGGAGGCACCATCTTTATGGCCCGAGAACACCATGTCATGGCCTGAGGATCTCTTTTATCAGTTTGCATATCATTATTCAAAGGAATCATGGTTCGGAGGCATCATCTTCATGGCCCGAGAACATCATTTCATGGCATGCGAATCCTGCATCAAGCAATTCATGGCCCAGGACATCATGGTCTAAAGACGTCATCCTTAACCGTCCAAAGACAGCATTTATGGTCCAACGGGAATTTGCATCATGTTTAAATTACGCACGATATGCTTGTATTACTCATTTGCAGGTAACCCGGCAAGAATCAGCTGTCTCTGCAGGAGTGATCCCGCTCCAGTTCTCATAATTACCCCGTAAGTCGTTCATTCAATCAGTCATATATGTTACGTCTGTTCTTGTAAAAGCTCCATCGGTATGCTTCGCCAATGGCTCCTGAACTACATACGACCTGATTCTTCTAAAAACAGGGATATGTAGGCAGCTCAGAAACCAGGGTACGACCTAAACCTCTTCAAACCGCTTCGCACGGTCAAAATTGGCCATCATGTCTTTACCCGACAACTCGTCCATCCTTCCCTGATAAAGAGGGGCAGCTGTTGATACCCAATTTTTCCTCAAACTATTTTAAAATTTGAATATATACCTTCAAAATCACTCTTTATAATAACTGATATTTTTCTGTAATTTTTCATATTTTTATTAAATTCTTTTCCAATTTATTCAGTATTTTTATATTCAATAATTATTCATGAAGTATATTATAAATAATTTTCAAAATATTTCCCAGCTTGATATATCATTTTTTAATCTTATTAATATTTAGTTAATTCACAAATGAGCCAATTTGGCATTATTTGACCATAATTACAATAAATTTGCAATTATAGCCTAATTATACATTTTATGCCATTTAAATCAATAATTATTCATTATATATATTTTCTATATTTATTAATTACCTTAATTTCACCTATTTAGCCTTAATTTAATTTTATATGATTATTATCTATTGTTATTAATTATTTATCT
>MDKI01016615.1:0-18729 GCA_005239505.1 Nicotiana paniculata
CACAACACACCCACACCCCCACACACACACAAAAAAAAAAGAAAAAAAGAAAACTTTTTTTTGCTCAAAGGTAAGTATCCAGAGTATACTACAATGTTTTGATGGCAGGACTAGTCTAACTGCGACCAGATTGATAGAATAAGCATCCATACTTGTGGGATAATAGGCAACTTAGGAGCGGCAAAATTAGGTCATGAAAATGTGACCTGTCGAACCCGCTCAAGCTTTGGCAGCTTCATGACCCTCCAATTTATTAACTCAGCCCATTTTGATCCGTCAAAATTCAGTCGAATCAGCCCATTTGGCACCTTTGTAAGCAACATAAACTATATTCACAAACATGAAGGGAATTTTAAACTAATTGTCTATGCAATCTCAGTATCAAAATTTATCTACTTGACTAAGGCTCTATTGACAAGCACTCTACTCAAGTCAGTTTAAATCTGGGGATTTGACATGTATTACACTTTGGCATGCTTTAATTCAATATTGTTTTTCCTTAACAGGTGATCCTGCTGGACCAAGGCGAAAACCTGGAAGTGGATATGGATGTGGAGTTGGTATTCGCGTAGACTCGCCATTAGGACCTCTAAGACTGGAGTATGCCTTCAATGACCAGAGGACTGGGAGATTTCACTTTGGTGTTGGCCTTAGGAACTGATGCTTACTATAGTCCTTACTTGTTTTTTTGACATGTATTATATCATCTTATTTTTTGGTTTGCCGCCTTAGGTTATAATTCATTTAAATCTCTTTTGCAACCTGCATCTTCTAAATCTACAATGCATTTGATTGTAGGGATAGATTTCTAGGTGTGTTTTAGCCTTTTAGGTGTAGAAATGACACAAGGTAACCGCTCTAAAAGGGTTGTTATTTAGGAATTAGCTAGTGCGTCCTGAATTTCAGTTTTTCAGTTCAATTTTTCAGGACAAAATAATAGTCTGTTTTGGCCAAGCTTCCTAAGAGGCCCAAAGTGCTTTTTCCTCCTAACTTAAGGTGTTTGGCCAAGCTTTTTTTGGAGAAAAAGGTGCTTTTGGGAAGAAGTAGAAGCGGTATCTGAGAAGCAGAAAAAAATAGTTTCTTCCCATGAGCAGAAGCAGAAGCAGTTTTAATTTTTCTTCTTACCAAAAATACCCTTAAAAAAATATAGTATATATCAAAATAATCATTAAACATAATACTTATGATTTTAATGTATAAATATTTCTTATTATTTTTAGGATAACTTTCTAATATATAGTGACTTTAGGGGTTAATGCTATTATATTTGTTGAATGATTTTTAACATATTTAACTTATATTAAAAGAATTAAGTACTTTTAAATTTTATTTTCATATTTTACTTAAATAAAATGAAAAGATTTAATTATTGCCTGTAATAACAAAATTTTAAAGATAATTTATTTACTTATAATATTAATTATTAAGTAAATCTATTCATGTCCTTATTTGTAATTTGTTACGTGAAAGCAATTTCTGAAAAGTTTGGTCAAACACAAATTATTGTTCAAAAGTGATTTTCAGAGTGATTAATCAAACACAAACTGCTTTTCTTTAAAAGTATTTTTTCCAAAAATACTTTTGAAAAAAGCAATTTTTTAAAATAAATTGATTTCTCCAGCTTAACCAAATATGCTATAAGTACTGACTAATCTTTAAATAATATTCTTGAGATTGACTATCTGTAAACTTGCCCCGTTTTAAAGACCCGCCAGATTTTATTCTATTTTAAAAAGTTCCTTATCATTACTTTGGGACAAAATTAAAGAACAAATTTCAGTCATTGATGATACACATTTGACTCGTGGCATTAATGAAGACATGAAAAGAAAAAGACGAGCAAAATCTCGCCATTTTTTAAATTTCTTTATTATTATTTGGAACAAATTCAGTTATTGAAGATATACAATTTACACATGGCATCAATAAAAACATTTTAAAGGAAAGAAGGCAAGAACAAAAGCTCGTCAATTCTTTAAATTCTATAATTCTTCATCATTATTTTGGCATAACCAACGGACATATCTTCAGCCATTTAAGATACACATTCCGAGATGTTGGTTTGGAGACAAGTTTATGGAAAAGGTACTTGTTTATGTGATAATGAGTAATATATGAATTGTTATACAGTAGATAAATTTTGGAAAAATTGTTATGCAACAACAATTACGACTGATCTCCCCAATCTAATTCCATAAATTTGGTACGTGAAGGGTAGTGTATATAATACCTTATCTCTATTTTGTGAAGATAAAGAAACTATTTTTGATAGACTCTTGGTTCAAGAAAAATATTGTTACAAGAGTATTATACAATAACAACAATATACCCAGTATTATCTGGGGTCTGGGGAAGGTAGTGTGTACGTAGACCTTACCCCTATCTTGTTAAGATAGAGCGTTTGTTTCCAATAGACCCTCGGCTCATGAAAGCATAAGCACCACATTAATAAAAATATAGACAAGAAGGGACAATACCAAAAAGCCATATAAAAGCAGAATAAAAACAATAAGATAGTAATGTGATCAACAATGAAAGAAAACAACGGTTAGTCATAAAACCTACTACCAAAAGAAAGCGAGACTGCGCAGAGGCGTATGTAGTCTTATAGTACCGAGTTCATCTGAACCTAGTACTTTTGATACGGAGTATAAATTTATTGTAAAAATTCACCAAAATTGCAACATATAATGAGTCTGAACCCATAACTTTAAAAATATAATAGGTTCAATACTAAGGATCGTAAATGTTGAACCTATAAAATTAAAATTCTGGATCCGCTTCTGAGACTGCGTGCCAATACTACTGTTATGAACACTCAAGACTACCTACTCTACTACCCTAATCATCGACCTCCATACTTTCCTATCAAGGGTCATGTCCTCGGTCAACTGAAGTTGCGCCATGCCTTGCCTAATCAGTTCTCCCCACCTCTTCTTTGGCTGCCTCTACCTCTCTGTAGGCCCTCCAATGTCAACCTCTCACACCTCCTCACCGGGGCGTCACAAGCAGGGGCAAAGGTACAGTGTAGCAAGGGTGGTCAACTGACCACCCTTCGTCGAAAAATAATACTGTGTATATAAATAAAATATTAGAATTTACTTATATGTATTACAAATTGAAAACCATTACAACAATGAAGAGGCATAGCCTAGTGGCAAAGGGTGGTCAAAACGCCTCAGAGGGCGCAAGTTCGAACTCCTCGTTCCACAATTTTTGTTGCAGTACAATTCTTTTTAAAGACAACTAGACAAGCAAACTACTGATCATACTGTCTTTCATCATTGTCGTGTTGAAGTGTTTTGTAAAGTTATTGATTGGTTATTTCAAGAACTTAACGATCGTTTTGATGAAGTGACGACCGATTTGCTTCATGGAGTTGCTTGTTTGAATCCAATTGACTCATTTTCAAGTTTTGATATTATAAAAATAATGAAAATGACTGAATTGTATCTTGATGACTTTGATGAATTTAGGATGAGTGCTCTTGAGAATCAGCTTGCAAGTTACATTATTGATATTCCGAATTTTGATGAAGGTTCTCCGATCTAAATTGGTTTTCTGAACTTTCAAAAAGATTAGTTAAGACAAAGAAGCATTCATTTTATCCTCGTGTATTCCTCTTAGTGAAACTTGCGTTGCTTCTGCCTGTTGCCATTGCAACCGTTGAAAGATCTTTCTCAGCAATGAAATTTATCAAGAATGACTTGCGGAGTCAAATGGATGATGAATTTTTAGGCGGTTGCATAGTGCCTTATGTAGAAAGAGAAGTATTTAGTACTATTTATAATGAGTCTATTATAAAAAAAATTCAAGAGATGAAGCCTCGTTGAGTACAATTATAATAAGTAGAATCTCTTTTTGATGACTTCGGGATTTATCCAATTGTTCATACTATTACATGTATAATTTAGCTCGATATCACGTTGTTTGGTTTAAAATTTTCGATGCACCTATTTGTTGGGGAATTTTTTTCTTGTTCAAGTTTGAACACCCTTGAAATTTTTTCTAGCTTTGCTACTGGTCACAAGAGTATTGTATTGTAAAGAAATACGACATTGTGGAAGTCACAAAAATGAAACAAGAATAACAACATGATAATAAAATACCGAAGCAAAATAATAAGATAATCGAAGCAAAATAATAAAATAATAAGATAATCGAAGCAAAAGAAGAAGTAATAGGTAGTAATGGTAATAGATATTTAAGAACAAAAAGTAAAGGCGTAAATTGCAACCTCTTTGACCGCACGCTCTTATTCTAAATTCTCCTTTTTTCCACCCTCTACGTTCTTCTAAATCTAACAACTTTACAAATTCCTTTAAACCCTATAACCCCAATTTCCTCTCCTTTTGAGAAATTCCACCAAAAATTAATAATTTTCAATGGCTTTAAATCTCACTTCTCGTTTAGATTCTCGTCTAGCTTCCCGTCTCCTTTGTTCCGCCATCACTACCGGCGGCGCCGCCACAACCACCACCACTCTCCCCAAATCCCACCCTTTAATTTCACTCCTCCACTACAACCCTTAAATTTCTCCCGTTTTAACCCTAACCAACTCCTTTTCACCCTTCGATCCTTCTCCACACTCTCCCGGCCCGCTAAATCCCATAGATTAGCCCGACCCGATATTAGAGACCGAGCCTGACAACTTCAAACCCGTCGTTTATGGACCTACGCCATCACATTCAGCTGCATAGCTAGATTCATAGTAATAGTTCTTAACCAATTCCAAGATCAACTTGTATTTTACGTAACACCTATAAACACACTATCACAACACTCACAAAACCCTACAAAATCAAAATTCAGACTCGGCAGATTAGTATTAGAAAATAGTGTAACACCAATCCCTAATTCACCTGAAATGGAATTTGTGATTACTGATTTGGTTACTGATATTTTGGTTAAGTATGACGGGTCGTTGCCCGATCTTTTTAGGGAAGGACATTCTGTTGTAGTCGAAGGGTTTGTTAAGCCGTTTACGGAGGAGATGAAGAAGAAAGAGAGTGGGATTTTGAGTGAGAAGAAGTTAGTGGTGACAAAAAAGGCGAGGGTCGGGGATAGTTATTTTGCATCTACGGAAGTGTTGGCTAAACACGACTAGAAGTATATGCCACCTGAAGTTGCAAATGCACTTGAGAAGAATAAGCAGTTGCAGCTTAGTCAGCAGATGGAAGGAAATGAAAAGGAGGGGGATGGTTATACTGCAGCACCGCCGGCTATAGCAGGGGCGTAAGGGTAAAAATTCTAATTAATTTTTTTTGTGTGGAAATGATGGAGTTTTCTTGAAGTTACAATTTTGATTATACTATTGCTTTAGATTAAATTGGAGGATGACAGGAAAGTTAAGGGATATATGGCTGGTTTATTGAGGTTATTGTTTTACCAGAAAAGTATTAACTTTTCCTTAAAATGAATTAATAGAAAGATGGAGGGTGAATCCTATTTAAAGATAATAACCACTAGATCTGAAGATTTAATGCGTAGATAATGTAAGACCGCGTCCGAAAATATTAAATGTTGATTAATCGTTCCCAATAATTGTCAATGAATGCAATGAACATAAAGTGGAATGAATGCAATGAACATAGAGTGGAATGAATGCAGATAATGGCAATAAATGTAATAGTGAGGAACTTATCACCTAAATATTAGGTGACTTGGATGACTCTTCTTCCTGACAACAACGCGGGACAATATAAAATGGAGTTGAACACGAGACCCTTGGATCCTGTGAATGAAAAGGTATATCTAGAACAATAAAAGCAGTGGACAAGACAAGCTTTGTATATATTCTTTGTAGTTAACATTTACAAGTGTGCTCTTATCAGAAAAGTGAAGATCCCCCTTTTTGTTCTTTATCTCTTCCTATTTATAGGGGATATTATTAAGAAACCCTAAGAAGTACAACTGAAGGAATATTCAATCCTAAGTTTATATTGCCATTATTTTCCCATGTTCTCTACTCGACCTCGACATTAACCCTCCTTAAGATGACCCCTCTTCATTAATCCATGGTCGGTTTAGGTCTCGACCATGCCCATTACAACTATTAGATCCAATACGAATTTTTACCAATATAGTTAGTCCCTCCGCTTGTTGAGGTCGTGGTCTTGAACGTCCTTGATGAACGGACTCTGCCTGTGACCATTTCAAAAGAAATTTGGTCATGATGGCTGGATCGAATAGGTCAAGGTCGGACTGACAATTGTCAGTGGGGCTGGGGTTGGTATAGGTGATGTAGGATGACATCATAATCACGCGCGTCATCATTACGCGTCTTCCCAATGCAGAGTCTTTGCTATTGTCACTTTGTTTTTGCTGTTATTGACGACTTTTTGCCTCGATTTTTATTCCACCCACCCTTATAAATAGAGGGGAGGAGTTTCTCATTTGAAAATTTCACCACTTCCCTCTTTGTGAGCATATGTTCCTTCTTTGATCTTCTTCTCCATTTCTCGTAGCTTCACCACCATTTCTTGCAGTTTCTTCACTTTCAGTTTCCGGTTTCTTTCCTAGTTAATACTCTTTTTCTTACTTTGTTGTACACACTTTATCGTGTAGATATGTCAAGTTCTCCTCATAATCCCGACAAAGTTTCCGATGCCACTCCTTTATCAGTGTCCATTCCTCCCCGCAGTGAGGAACCCATGGTTGAGGAAGAAGACAACTTCCCCACCGTAGAGGAAGTGGTTCCTAAAAACCCTTCGGTCAAGAACGACTTCCCCAAAGAACCTGCTCCTGCTCCTGAGCTTTCCGAGATGGGGCCAAATGAAATAGACAACCTGCGCTCTAAATATTGCATTCCTCTCTACGTTGAAAGTTTTTCGGCGGGAGGCGATATAGTACATGTTCATCGGCCAGGATTCTGTGCTTTTTATGTATATCCATTTCTGATAGGTTATTCTTTTTCTCTCCCCGATTAGCGGAGAAGTTCTGCCATTTTTACGGCGTCTGCCCGACACAGCTCTCCCCTTATTTATATATGGTTTTCCTGATGCTGGCGAGTACGCAGAGCTGGCCGGCTAAGAGGTCGACATCTACCACCTACTGCACCTGTTCTCCCCTAGTTTTTATGGAGGCACTTTGATACACTTACGACATCGTGGAACAAGGGGTTGGTGGTCGGGATGGATGATAAAGCAAATCGAATGTTCTGTCACAAATACTTCTTCGTAAGAACCAATCATCTAGTGGCGGACCCGACCGGGTTTCCTGAGCAATGGAACTATAATCGTAAGTATCTCGTTATGCCGTTTATTATTTTCTCTTTACTTTCTCTTTTCCTTTCGCACTTCGACCTACTCATGGTTTCCTTGTTTTCAGCAGTGAGACGTTCTCCTTCCCTCATTTTGGACATTGAAGATTGGGTAGCTCGCGTGTTACCTCACACCGTAGGGATCCGAAATTGGGCGTCCTTCCATAAACGCTTCGGGCCCAAGACTTTGTCCTGTGAGTGTTCTACACAACTTACCATCATTCTCTCATCGTCTTTTGACGTGACCCTCCTTTGGTGCTAGGTCGACGGGTTTCCAAAAAGACGAAGGCTCCAGTGCTTGCCTTTCATCAGGCGGTGTCCTCGACCGCGATGGAGTTTGCTTTGGTTGAGTCTGTACGAGGTCAGACTCAAACTACGCAAGTGAGGGACTCTGCCTCTGGAGCCTTCTCAGCCGATCTTCCATCTTGTCCACGAGTCACCTCGTGGCGAGGAAGCGTCGTCGAGGAAAAGACGGAGAGTGGAGATTGGGAAGGCCGTTATTGATGAGGAGCCGGAGAGAGTCATGGCTTTAGAGGTGAGGTCAGGGTATTCACCAGTCGTGGAGATTGTTCTTTCGGCGAGTGCTTCTATGGAGAAGAGGCCCTCTAGGGTTGAGGAGGTTCGTAATGGCGAAGAGCTTATGCGGGTTGTTGAAGGTGGCTCCTCGTCGGCGGCCGTGAGAGGTAGTGATGTCCTTGCAGGGGACGTCGATTCTGTCTCAGACTGATGAGGTACATACTTTCGTGGAGAGGGATACTCGTGTAGAGATAAGGAAGGAAGGTCCTAATCGGCACATAAGATTCCCGTGAATTACAAACTCCTGGTCGACTCAGAGCGGGCGACACCGTCCTTTGCTCTATTGTGTGCAGAGGCTGAAAATAGGATGTTGCAGACACTGAATGATACAAACTTGTCGTTAGGCATATCGGGCATGGCTTTGCGAGTGAGTTTTTACTTCTTTTCTCCTGAGCTTTTATATATTTCATGAGTGTCGTTTTATTTTGGCTGACTTGCCTTCTTTTGCATGTCAGAATCTCATCTTGGAGATCGAGCGCGATCGACGAGAGGAGGAGAGAGTTACTCTCTATAGGAGGATGGAGTCTAAGTATAGAGAGTACTGTACCAAGTATTGGAAGATGGTTAAGAGTGTTGGCGAGGATGGCCAATTCCAAGTGTTGCGCGATGAGATCGAGAGGAAGGACGAAGAACTGAAAGAGAAAGACGAGGAGATCATGAGAGCCATTGGCCGATGCAGTGTGCTGGAGGAGACACTGAGGTCTAAGGAAGATGAACTTGAATTGAGTAAAGGGGTAATGGACGAGAATGCAGATCTCCAGGAACAAGTGGCGTCCTTGAAGGTCGAGCTCGAACAAAGCGAGGCCAGGGCCACCGACTTGAGGGAGAAATTGAGCACCAGGGTTGTAGAGTTGAATCTAGATAATAGGACCTGGATGGACGCAGTGGCGGAGACAGCAGCTTTGGCGGGTGACTTGCGCGTTTGTAGGTCCGAGCGAGCTAGTGAGGCAGAGATGTTTGCACTCAAGGTGGCGAGGTTGGAGGAGCAGGTTGGGAATTTAGAGGGGGAGTTATCTGGGTTGAATGAGCAGGTCGTCATCTTGAAGGCCGAGAAGGAACAGCTGGCCCAAGTGTCTACTTCTCAAGCTTCTGCAGATCCAAGTGTATCACGGGAGTTATACGAGATGTGGGTTCACACTGAGGCCCAACTTGATATGCACAAGTCTTTGAGGGCTGCCGGGAAGGTTTTTGAGGAAGAGGTTGTAGGCGTTCGCGTCAAGGCACGGGCAGCTCGTGAAGCTTATGGTTATGATCCTGGTACGCCTAGCAGGGATGATGATGACGATGTCGTGGATGGTCTTGCCTCTGATCCTTGGTACGATGAAGTGTATGATGATGGGGACGATGCAACATGAAGCCTTTGTACTTAATTTTTGTTTGTTTTTCTATTTTTGTGAGGGCATCCCCGAGCCTTTTGTGAAAAGTACTGTAATACAACAATTGAAATGGAACAATCACCTTTTTGCTATGTGTTTTCGGATTCCCGTTCTCTTTTTTGTTTGCTGTGTGATGTTAATTTTGGCGAGGTCAAGGGCAGACCGACTTGAGGTTGGATGTGATTTAGCTCGAATGAGGTCGAGATTTGATTGATTCGAGCGAGGTCGAATGTAAAGTAATTCGAGTGAGGTCGAATGTAAATTAATTCGAGCGAGGTCGAATGTAAAGTAATTCGAGCGAGGTAGAATGTAAAGTGTAGAATGATTTGGTGGAGTTGTGCAAAAATGATGCATGCTGCTTTGTTTATTCATTCATTGGAGAATAATACATGTTTCTGTTTGTTCCATACATACATTTGAGAACTTCCAGCCTATCTAGTCCCTTCATCGTTCGACCTGGAGTAGTAGTCAATATAAGGAGTGATGAATCACATACTTGAACTTCGAGACATCCCCTCCATCGCCTCATTAAAAACCTCCCTAATAAAATCCAATCGGGATAAAACCAGGGTGAGGGAAAAATAGTACGACTTGGAGGACGTCCGTTTTCAAAAGTTGAAGTACTTGAGGTGGGTGACGTTCCAATTGTTTGGTAGTAAGCTTTCACTCCATTGTTTCTAGCTGGAATGATCCTTTGATTGCTACTGCTGTGATTTTGTATGGTCCATCCCAATTAGTTTCTAGTTTGCCTTCTCTTAGGTCTTTTCTCGCCTGTGTTTTGGCCTTGAGTACATAGTCCCCAACTTTGAGTGGTCTGACTTTGGCCTTTTTGTTGTAACACCGTTTTTCTTGGTGTTTTTGGGATATCATTCTTATGTAAGCCATATCTCTCCGCTCCTCTGATTCGTCGAGGTCTTGCTTTCTGCTCTCATCGTTGCTTGGTACGCTCTCATTGTAGTATCTCAAGTTTGGTTCCCCGACCTCGACTGGTATCACTGCGTTAGTCCCATAGACTAGTGAGTATGGCGTTTCTCCTGTGCTTGTTTTTGACTTGGTGCTGTATGCCCATAGCACTTCTGGTAGTAGTTCTGGCTATAGTCCCTTGGCGTCTTCGAGTTTCTTCTTCATGATGTTTAGTATTTTTTTGTTGGAGGATTCGGCTTGGTCGTTGCCTGCAGGGTGATATGGCATGGAGAGTATTCGTTTAATGTGCCATTTTTCGAAGAATTCAGTGGTCTTTTTCCCGGTGAACTGTGGTTCGTTATCACAAGTGATTTCTTTGGGGATGTCGAAGCGACATATGATGTTCCTCCATATGAATGTGAAAACTTCCTGTTTGCGTATTTGGGAGAACACACCTGCTTCTACCCATTTTAAAAAGTAGTCAGTTAAAACCAAAAGGACACGTACATTACCTCGTCCTACTGGAAGTGGTCCAACGATGTCCATTCCCCATTTGATGAATGCCCATGGCGATGTGACTTAGTGGAGGTGCTCGCCCGCTTGGTGTATCATAGGAGCGTATTTCTAGCATTGTTCACATTTTTTGACGAAGTTGGCGACTTCTTTCTTCATGGTGGGCCAATAATAGCCTGCTCGTATGAGGCATCTGACGAGGGCTCGCTTGCCGGTATGGGCACCGCAGTGGCCTTCGTGTACTTCCTCAAGGACGCGTCTTGTTTGGTTCGGTCCTAGGAATTTTGCCAAGGGACCGCCAAACGTTCTTTTGTGTAGGTCGTTGTTGATGATGTTGTATCTGGCCGTCTGCATTCAAAGCTTTTTGGCTTCTTTTTTGTCCGACGGGAGTACTCCCTCCTACAATATGTTACAATACGGTTGCACCAGTCCCAAGTCAAGCTTACAGAGTGTACCTCAAGTTGGTCTATTGATGAGCGGAGGAGGGTGACCACGTTTTCTTTTCCACTTATGTTTTTGGTTGCTACTGCTAATTAGTGAGGCCGTCTGCCTCGATGTTTCGAGCTCGAGGTATTTGATCGAGTTGGCATTCGTCGAATTCTGGTAGTAATTTATGAATTCTTCCTAGTACTTTTGTAGCCTCTGCTCCTTGATTTGGAAAATCCCTATGACTTGGTTGATGACGAGTTATGAGTCGCATCGAAGGACAACTCATCGTGCTCCATACTTGAGGGATAGCTTTAATCATGCAATTACGACCTCGTACTTGGCCTCATTGTTAGTCATATCGGGGCACCGTATGGACTGGCGGATGACTTCGCCTGTTGGGACCTCGAATACGAGTCCCAGTCCAGAACCTGACGCGTTAGACGTGCCATCGGTGAATAGGACCCATAGGTCGGGTAAGTTGGGAGAGATACGAGAAGTTTCCTGCTCGACTTCAGGCATTATTTTGGCACTGAAATAAGCGACGAAGTAGGCTAGTACTTGCGACTTTATCGCTGTTCGCAGCTGATATGTTATATCGTGCTCGCTCAATTCTATGGCCCATTTGGCCAGCCTCTCCGACTGTTCGGGCTTATGCAAAATGGTTTTTTTGGGGAAGGCCGTGATCACCGAGATGGAGTGACATTGAAAATAGGGTCTAAGCTTTCGTGAAGCTATGACCAATGCCAGAGCCTACTTTTCGATGTGGAGGTACCTTGTTTCGGCATCGACTGGGGGTTTGCTAATATAATAAATCAGAGACTGTGTACCTTTGTTTTCGCGGACCAGCACTGCACTTACTACGACCTCTGATACGACCAAGTATGTCAGGAGACGTTCATAGGGTTCCGCTTTGGCGAGTAGTGGAGGTGAGGATAAATATGCCTTTAGTTCCCTCAAGGCCTCGATGCATTCCGAATTCCACTGGAGCCCATTGTCTTTCTTGAGCACGTTGAAAAATTTGTGGCATCTATCAGAGGATCGTGAGATGAATCTCGACATGGCGGCTATACGGTCGGTCAATTTTTGTACCTGCTTCTTGCTAGTAAGTACTTCAAGTATCCCTTCGATAGCCTTGATCTGGTTGGGGTTGGCTTTGATGCCCCTTTGCGACACTAGAAAATCGAGGAACTTGCCCGAGCTTATGCCGAAGGCACACTTTTCGGGGTTTAGCTTCATGTCGTAACGCGTTAGTATGTCGAAGACCTCCTTCAGATGGCCGATATGATCTTCTGTCCTTTTGGATTTGACTAACATATCATCTATGTATACTTACATTGTTTTGCCGAGCTGATCCTTGAACATCTTGGTGACCAGCCTTTGATATGTCTCCACTGCGTTCTTCAACCCAAGTTGCATGACTCTATAGCAGTACGTCCCTTGATGAGTTATGAAAGTGGTTTTTTCCTGGTCCTCCTCCTCAATGAGGATTTAGTTGTATCCAGAGTAGGCGTCCAAGAAGCTTAGCAACCCGTGCCCTTCCGTTGTGTCGATGAGTTGATCGAAGTGCGGTAACGGAAAAGAGTCTTTTGGGCATGCTTTGTTTAGGTCTGTGAAATCCACGCACATGCACCACTTCCCATTTTTCTTCTTTACCATGACCACGTTGGCGAACCATTGGGGGTATTTGGACTCTCTGATGGAGCCGTTGGTGAGTAGTTTTTCCACCTCATCGCGGATGACCTCGTTGATTGTGGCGTTGAATTTTCTTCCTATTTGTCGTACTGGTGGGTAGAATGGATCTACGTTCAACTTGTGCGTGGCAATGTATTTCGGGATACCTGGCATATCTGCATGGGAGAAAGCGAATAGATCGACATTGTCAGTTAAAAATTTATGAAATTTACTTGGTTCTGATAGTTTATGGCCGATGTAAGCCCTTTTGTTGTGGTCGTTGTTGTCTATTTGGACGAGTTCAAGGTCTTTTACCATTGACCCCGTGGCCTCCACGATGTCGGGGTCCTTGATGACATCTTTCTGTTCGTCGGGTTCGGGCCCCGACTTTGGTAATTACTATGTTTCCGAGCCCGTTCCCTTTAATTGTTGAGTGTATGTACTGTCTTGGCGATGCGATAGCATTATTGGCTGTGCGCTGTTTGCCTCGGATGCTGAATATCCCCCACGGAGTAGGGAACTTGATTATTTGATATAAGCTAGACGGGATGTCTCTCATGGTGTGTATCTAGGGTCGCCCTGTGATGTCGTTGTAGGATGTGTCCTGGTTCATCACATGGAGAGTTGTCTCTAGGGTAACGCCCCTGGCCAGAATGGGTAGCGTTATTTATCCTGAGGTACGCTCAACTGCATTGTTAAAACATGTCAGAGTTATAAGTGTGGTACTATCTTGTCCTCGAGTCTCATTTATGCGAGAACTCGAGGGTGGATAATACACGCGCCGCTCCTGCCATCTACCATTATTCTTTTTACATCAGTATCTAAAATACGTAAAGTAATCACAAGAGCATCGAAGTGAGGAAAAGTCAAACCGTGGGTATCTGACTTATCGAAGATGATACTGTCTTCGAGGTCATCATACTGTTCATGGGTGATCGACCACTTCAGTTTATGTGTGGTGGTGAACTTAACGTGGTTGATTGTTGCTTCGTCGCCTCCGCCGATTATCATTCGGATGGTGCGGGCGGGGGAGGGCGGCTTTGGAGGGCCTTGGTGTTGTTCTCGTCCGCGCTCGAAGTTGGCTCTTTCTCGGTCGCTCATGTGGAGCATGTTCACCACTTCTTGTCGCAGGGCTATGCATTCTTCGGTCTTGTGACCTTGCTCCTGGTAGAATTCACAAAGGGCGTTCGACTTTCTGGTACTTGGGTCGAACTTCATCTTTTGCGGACACTTTACCTTCGGGCCGAGCTTCTCTAGTGCGTACACTATTTTTGAAGGGGAAACACAAAAAGTTTGAGCAGATAAGAGTGGAGGCATACCACTTTCATTTCGTTGAGTCCCTGTATGTGGCATGGACGTCCCTTTTGTATGGCGAGGAGATAATGGGATGTCCGCCCTGACATATGGTTGGTGCCTATCTCGGTTGAGGTGTGGAACTGAATGGTCTCTTTGGCCGTCATTGCGGCGATCTTTCCTCAACTACGTTTGATTTTATGTTAGTTGTTAAGTTGGACCGTTGAGGTCGTCCTCGTCTGCTCTCATCTTGGCGCAATAGGCGTTGTGAATTTCTTCCCAAGTGGTGGGGTGATATTTCATGAGTCTGTTCAGTAATTTTCTTGTCGCCCTCGACCTATTCCTATTCAATCCATTTTGGAAGGTTGCCACTGCCATCCCTTCTGATACGTTTGGAAAGCTCATTCTTACCCTATTGAATCGGGCAAGGAAGTCCCTGAATCCCTCGCCGGGCGATTTTCTGACGGCGAATATATCATTCACCCTGGCCTCTACCTTCTTAGCTCCCGCGTGGGTGGTGACAAACTTGTCGGCCATTTCCTCGAACATGGTTATTGACCGTGCTGGTAACTGTGAGTACCATGTTAAGGCTCTCCCTGTTAGAGTTTTTCCAAACTTCTTCAGCAACACTGACGGTACCTGTTCCTTTGAGAGGTCGTTGCCTTTCACCGCTGTGACGTAGTGAATGATATGATCTTCGGGATCTGTTGTGCCATCATATATTATCAAATACGGTGGCATTTTGAAGGTCTTGGGTATGGCATATGGGGTGGCCTCCTCGATGTACGGGTGTTCGACGAACTGGCCGACGTCCCGTTTTGGTAGGAGTTTCGGGGCGCCCGGTATCTTATCGACCCTTTCTTGATGCTCCATCATCTGGTCGCGGAGCACTTTGTTTTAATTTTCCATTTCTTCCATCTTCTTCAGAATGAATGCAAGTGCGTCATTGCCTGCATCAACAATAGTGTGAGTGTTACCTTTTGGGAGAGGAGCGGGTTGCTCGTTGACGACTGTTGTAGCATCTGCTCGTACAACTCCATGACTCGCCCCTTGAACGGGTTCGTCAAGGATGTTTCTTAGAGTACTCGTCAACCACGCCTCCAGTAGTTTTTCACTGCTGGTGGCACTTTTTCATTTGTGGACGTGGAAGCCCCCCTTTCACGTAAAAAGGTTACACTACCGTGAGGGGGATGTGAGCCGCTTCGTCCTGGTGTAACGCTCGACGTTACATTCTCATCGTCTTCTCTATCAACCTCGTTGATGGTATTCATGAGGTTGGCCGTGACATCCACTGTGGATTTTAGCCTTTCTTCTCCTTTTCCTGCCATTGTTAGATTGTGCGAACGAGAAAAAGGTGGTTGTTGTGTGTGTGTATTTTTTTTAGATCTAAAAGAAACTAAAAATTTTTAACTAGAAAATCCCCACAGACGGCACCAAATTATTTTACCAAAAAAGTGTTAACCTTTTCTTAAAACGAATTAATAGAAAGATGGAGGGTGAATCCTAGTTAAGATAATAACCATTAGATCTGAAGACTTAATGTGTAGATAATGTAAGACCGCGTCCGAAAATATTAAATGTCAATTAACCGTGCCCAATGATTGTCAATGAATGCAATGAACAGGGAGTGGAATGGATGCAAATAATGGCAATAAATATAATAAGGAGGAACTTGTCACCCAAATATTAGGTGACTTGGATGACTCTTCTTCCTGACAACAACGCGGGATAATATAAAATGAGTTGAACACAAGACCCTTGGATCTTATGAACGAAAAGGTATATCTAGAACAATAGAATCAGTGGACAAAACAAGCTTTGTATATATTTTTTGTAGTCAATCTTTACAAGTGTGCTCTTATCAGAAAAGTGAAGATCCTCCTTTTTGTTCTTTATCTCTTCCTATTTATAGGGGATATTCTTAAGAAACCCTAAGAAGTATAATCGAAGGCTCTATCCTATGTTTTTATTGTCGTTATTTTTCCATGTTCTCTACTCGACCTCGGCATTAACCCTCCTTAATATGACCCCTCATCATTAATTCATGGTCGGTTTAGGTCTCGACCACGCCCATTACAGCTATTAGATCCAATACAAATTTTCACCAATACAGTTATATGATGAATTTTGTTGTCATATTGTTTAATTTCATATTGTACTAACCTTGTGAAATGGGGTTTGAGTTTAAAATTTTTGGGATAGTGAATAAATGAAAGAAATTATTTTTGATGACATTTGATGTTTGTAATTCTTATTGTTTACCCTCAATGTAGAGGACATTGATGAAATAAATAGAGAGGTAGGCTGATTATGATAAAAATTGTACTGATTTTTTTTTTTTGGAAAATGATGAAGTTCTGGTAAAGCTTCAATCTTTGTTATACGACTAATTATTTTTTAGACTAGATTGAAGGAAGTCAGTAAAATGAAGGTATGTGTTGTTGGTTTATTGAGGTTATATAATGAAATTTATTGTTGTAGTCAATAGGCTTTTTTGATTTTATATCTTGTACTAACCCTAAAAACTGCGTTTCGGTTTATTTTTGGAATATTAGTGAATGTGCCAGGAATTATTTTTCATGACATTGGATACTTGTAATTCTTTTGTTTAAACTCAGTGTGGAGGACACCGGTGAAAAGAAATAGAGAATAAATCACTTCTGAGTTGCTTGTCCATGTTTCTTTTATTATAGTGCAACTTTATTGTTACTAAACAATATTATTGGAGCCTCTAGATTTTATTTTGTTATGTGTGTTGGTAGCTAGAGGGCTAAGTTTTTGTTATTTTCTTAAATGACTCTACACATTATACTTGCTTTTGATGACAACAAACTATACCAGGAATCTTTCACAAATATAGCACTAGAAGCATCGTGGTATTCCACGTTTTTATATGATCACGTTATAAGGAATAAAAATGAAAAAAAAGGATAGTCCATTGCACAAAGCATCCCGCGTTCATGCAAGGTCCGTGGAAAGACCGCACTCCCAAGGGGTGTAATGTAGGCAGCACAAGGAACAACAATGAGTGTGTAAAAATTTTTAGCCTTTGCTTTTGTAGAATTTTGTAGGGCGTAAAAGTAGGATAGGTAAAATAGAAGGTCGTGAAATAGACAAACTAAGTTTGGGAGAGAATTATGGGGTAGAATTTTAGACATGTTTATGCATTTTATGGGGTTCTAGATATGCTTACTGCTGGCTAATTAGAAACTAGTTATTCAGATAGTGTAACCAACCAAGAAAAACAAGATATACAAATTTAACGACATGAGATTCTAAGTTTTGGAGGCCATTATGAGTAGATTTCTAAACGTGTTTTGGTTCTATGATGGGACTCTAGTCATGCTGGCTGCTGGCTAATTCGAAGCTAGTTACCCAACTTTAATACCAAAGAAGGAAAACATGATATTTCACTTTGACAAGGCAAAGCTTCTGAATATTGGGGTCCGTTATGGATAGAATTGTTGACATATTTTTATCTTTGATGGGCTCTAGTCATGATGACCTCTGGGTAATTAGAAACAAGTTACCTAGTTTGTAAACTGAAGAGAAAAACATAATATTATTCTGATAGGTTGATGGTTTAATGGTGATTCAGTGAAAAAGAAATCTGGAACCAAAGTCTGCAAGTTCTGGATGTCATTATGGGTAGAATATGGGGCTCGAGTCATGTTGTCCGTTGGCTAATCAGAAACGAGTTAAATATTCTAAACTGAATAAGAAAAAACTCATACTCACTTTGGATAGGCTAATGGTCTGACGGTGATTGAAAGGTGAAAAAGAAAATCTGGAACCTCAAGGGCTGTAAGTTTTGGATGCCATCATCGATTCTTTTACGTGTTTTGGGTCTTTGATGGACATCTAGTCATGCTGGTCGGTGGCCAATTAGAAACAGGTTATGCAATGGTGAATTGTTGTAGGAAATAACTATTAAATTTTAATATGCCATTAGTTAGTTATCAGAAAAATAGAAAAGATTGACTGGTGGTTCAGAGGTGCCAAAAAAAAATAAAAGCAAAGCTTCTATGCTAATGTAGGCCATTATGGTAGAATTCAGGACCAGTAGTTCACGTCGTTGATTATATGATTTAGATGTTCAAATTTGAGCTTAACTAGAAAGAGTCGTGAATAATTTTTTTGATGGATTATATCTTAAAATGAACTCCTAGCGATTGCTATCCATCGAATTGTCTGTTGATATCCTGAGATGTTCTTGATCAAACACATATCTTCGTAGAAGCACATGCTCCTGGGAGATCTTCGGTTTGTACTTCTTGACTTGATTTCCGGTATTCTTTATCTATCTTTTTTTCTTCAAAATATTCTAATAAAGTGGTTTATGCTTCTTCTTTTTTGGGCTATAATTTTTTTTTCAAATGCCCCCTTTTGACGGATTCTCATTGTTGTTACGATTTGCGAAAATCAGATGTGTTATTGATGCGTGGCTAGAATTCATGATTTTAAGCATTATATACCTTGCATTTTATGTGTTTTAATGATAAAATACACGTCGTATGTGCCTAATGGGGTTTATTTTATGTGTAGGTGAATTGGAAATGGAAACGGGGCTAAACGGATGCAAATACGTCGAAAAATACGCGAAAGGGGACGCCCGGACGATACCCGGGCGACAGAGCCAAACATCCTGACCCAGCCTGGCCTTAGCCAGGCGTTAGAGCCCTAACGCCAGGGGGTGCCTGGCGTTAG
>ML318556.1:0-74327 GCA_005239505.1 Nicotiana paniculata
TGAATTCTTTGGTTATCATGGCCATCTCATCCTCCTCCAGATCAGCTCCCTCAGTGATCCTCATTGCTAGACTTCTCTCCTTCTTTGGGGCATCCATCTTCATGGTTTGCCTCCTAAGTTCATAAGCAATGAGGTTTCCAATCAACTCATCCAGTCTAAGGGTTGCCATATTTTTGGATTCCTGGATAGCAGTGATCTTCCTTTCCAAGGAGATAGGCAGAACCCTAGTCAAGATATTCTCTACCTTGTCTTCTTCAAGTATGATTCTTTCAAGAGACTTGAGTTCATTTGTCAAGGTTGTGAACCTTGTGTACATTTCCTGAATTGTCTCTCCTTCTTTCATAGTGAAGTTTTCATATTGAGAGTATAGTAGTGTACCTCTAGACCTCTTCACTTGAGTTGTTCCTTCATGGGNCTTCAGCCGTGCAGTCAGTCCTAGTCTTAGGTACATCTACACCTACAACAGTTATCTTTATTGTTGCAAGTGGTCCATCAGTGACTATGTACCAGAGTTCATAGTCCTCTCTAATAAGGTGGTCTTTCATTCTATTCTTCCACCAAGAATAGTACTGACCATTGAAGAGTGGTGGCCTTGCAGTTGATTGACCTTCCCAGTTCCCAGGTGGTGCACTCATCTTGATNAAATAAACTCTTTTGTAATCCTAGGACTAACTCTAATCCTCTTTGTATCAACTAGCCTCTAGCTAATTTCTACAGACTTCAAGCTAACTCTAACTTGAACAATGTGTACCTATTACAATTACTTCTATTAAAGCTGAAAAGATACAATGTTAAAACTCCTACCACAACCAACTAGACTCACTGATAAACAGATGAAACTTTTTCTTCTAGTTGAACTGTAGCCTTTGCACAATACTTCTACTTGCAAATATCTGGGAATTTTGCTTTCAGAACTTGATTCAATTTAGTCTTTGTGCGTCAATGAATTTCAGCAGTAATATTTTGAGTATTTATAGAATCAGTTGTTGAGTCCATGGTTTATTTCTGATCCAACTCTACTTGAGTAAACGAGTCAAAGATAACTCAACTTCCTTCCTTTATTTCTGTCCTAGCTGAATTTAACTTCTGTCATCATCATCAGTTTGCAATCTTTTCGTATTAGGAGACATCCTCTTAATTCATTGATACTCAACAATCACTGATATCTCCTATGCTTGTACGATTCTTATGCCAACTGCTCCGTTCAGGTGTGTATGCTTTGATGGACCTGGTTCAACTTGTCAATATTTGTCAATCTTCAAAACCCATTCAGTGACATAAGCCAACGGAGCCCCAACTAACTGATTTGCATCGCATAAGGCCCATTTAAGGGGAACGATTCGTAGCAGTAAATTTATACTCAAGACTCGAGCTAGAGACCTGTAAAAAGGGCAGGGTTTCGTCAAGCTTTCACTTTTTCGATCGATTTACTCAAAAGAAATTCAGTATCCAATTATCCTTTTTTGGTAAATACCAATTACCCAATAGTTGCACAACTGATGCCTTTCTCTTCTCCGTTGACAGGCTAATATAAGATTTTGAAAGAAAGATGTCCCATAGGTTTCAATTTTAAATCCCAGAGGATGTCAATTTTCTTAACCTGAATGTGCAAATATATCTATGACCGCACAAAAAAAAAATTGGAAATATTTTCTCTAGTTTAACAAATGGTAAACATGTAATTCGAAATTTTGTCCCCTAGTTAATACATTTATGAAATTTCTTAATTTAAGCATATGACATATATGTGGCCAAGAAATGGCAAGAGGCGACTTGCTTTCAACATAAGGTGTGACTTAGTTAATTTAATTTTATAGATTTGAGCTACTAAATAGTTGGGGGGGGGGGGGGGGAATCAGAAATGACCTGATTTACAACTGCTAATTGAAAATAGCCATAATTTTAAAAGTAATCAAAATTTAGCCACTTTTTATATAAAAATAAAACCTGAACAAAAATATCCTTAAAAATCCAAAAAATTCTAGCATAATCTGTTGGAGCTCAAACTTTTTACATATGAGATTCCAGCATAATATGCTTGAATTTCATAATGTGTCAGAGTTCCAACATAATATGCTGGATGTTTAAACGCATGAGCTACATAATCCAACATATTATACTTAAATTTTCCGCTTTTCAACTATGGTATTTTTGTTCAAATTTTATCTCCGCATTAAATAGTGGCTATTTTTCATTGACTTTGCAAATACTGATAATTTTTTTAGTTATCAGTCCGAAAAATGTCTAGCCCATCTTATTTTGCTAAATAGTTGATTTGATTGGATTAGTACACGTTAAACATGTTTGACGTTGTCCTCGTGCAAAAGAAAAAGAAATTACTTATTCATTAGAATAATTTGATGGCAATATGTTTAATATTTTGACTGATATAAGTCGAACTAGATGAGCAATAAACTCATATTTTAAGGTGTAATGTTTGATTTTTATCAGACTCTTCAATTCCCATTTTCTCTTACCTGGCTATCTCTCTCGAGCACCAAAAAGAGAAAGTTGTATAGTAGATAAATATAACAAGATCAGTTTACTCCTAGGAATATCTTTGAAGCCATGGGTCGTTTGGTAGGAGGTACTAGAAAAATAATACAAGTATTAGCTTTGTGCATTACTAATACATTGTTTGGTACATTTTTCCAACCTAGGATTGTGCACGGATCGGATAGGAATGGATTTAGCACATTTTGAATTTGGATTTGGATTCCACAAAATGCAATCTGAATTCGATCTGAGTTAACATTGGATCGGATTGGATTTTAAATTTTAGATCAGATAAATATTTCAGATTGTCAGATTGGATTGTCCGCATTATTATGACTTATTGCCAATCATACTCACTCTTTCGTAATGCTCTCTATTTCTTGGCACTAAGATCGGTGTTTATCAATAAAAATATAGGAATATTTCTTAACGTTTCAAACCACAATATGAATTACATTGAAAGGCAACAATAGTCTTTCATTATAATAAACAAAACACAATCTTCATAGAAAAATAAAACAAAAAAAAATCCCCACAATTATCTAATAAACTGAATCAACAAGAATTCTTTAACATATCACACAAAAGAGTTCTAAGTTTCAACTTCTGGGAAGCCGCATATATACTTTTAACACGACACCAGGCCTAATGTAGCTCTTAATCTCAGTAGGAATGTGAGACAACTAGTCAAGAATCTGCAATTTCAAACAATTCAAAGAGCATTTTAGAAAAAGAAGAAGTAAGACAGAGTTTAAGCTATCCAAATTCCAGAAACATACACAAAACAAGGAGTGTCTTACCGTCGCGTCAAGTAGTTTGGTCTTGACTGAAAAGGTAGGCGGAAGTCGAGCAGGGAGTTAGACTCTTGGAGACGGAAGTCGAACAAGGAGTTGGAGAGTGTTGGACTCTTGTTCTTGTAGAAGAGAGGCGGAAGCCGAAACAGAGAAATGTGAGAGAGTAGTTCGATATAACTTATAAGTTATAACCTAACCTAAGTGGGTAGTGGGCTGGGGAATAATGAAATACTCCCTAACCCTAAAATTTTAGTATATAGGTCCATATAGTTTCAGATTTCGGTTCGGATCGGATTAAAATTATACGAATCCGAATCCAATCTGAAAATTCAAAATTTTATAAAACACAATCCATAACCAATCCAAAATCCAAAATTGAGCAGATCGATTCGGGTTTCGGATATCTGATCCAAATGAACAACCCCACTCCAACCCGTGTATAACTAATACTTGTATTAGTAATACGTCATACTTGATATTATCCACTGTATAAGCAATGCATAGAAAATTATGATATAGTAATGCAATGATTTTTATTACTCGCATAAACATGATTAAATACCTAATCGCCCCCCTCAAGTCCCTAAAAACCCATCTCAAATACTTTCCCCCATATTATTAGCAAGTAGACTTCTCTTTGTACGCTTTGGCAATTGGTATAGCATAGGTGAATGCAACCAAACTTGTTATAGATTGATACTTTGATAGTACTGTTTTATTTTTTTGCATTATTATTTTTGTACTGTTCCATTTAGGTTAATGGATCACTTAAAAGAGCCTCAGCCTTTTGGTCGAGGTAGATATTACCTCTCAATGTTGAAAGAATTTATTATTCTGTTATCCATGTAGTTAATTGTTATATCTAATGTTGAAAATTGTGGAGGGTACTTTTGTAAATATCTAATTTTTAATTTTGCAATGCTCTTATACGCCTAACCAAACAATGGATAAAAAATAATCTCAGTATAACTAATGCCAGCATTACTAATACCCGCATTACTAATACACTATTCAACACTATTTTTATACCTCCTACAAAACGACCAGTAAGAAAGTAAGAAATGCTTTATACATAGGATTCTAGGCCCATTTATTTGTTTAGAGGGGCAAGTGCAGAGATAGCCATTATCAGGAATACTATTTAAAGATTAGCCTGTGCTTTTTTTGTCCTGAAATTTTAAACTAAAAATCTTATCTTCAGATAATTCAGAATACTTTTATCCCGAAAAATTAAACTATTGAAAATTAAGACGCACTGACTAATTATTAAATAGCAACACTTTATAGTGGCTACTTGGTGTCATTTCTACTTGTTTAGATCAAAGGTCCAAAAATCAGCCAAAATAAATGGTTGATTGTTGGGTTGTCTATTTAGAGCGTGCCAAAAGAAAAAAAAGAAGGGTCCTAATCCAAATATAATATTAGTTTGTTTTCTTTTCCTAATAATTGAAGAAAAGAATCAATAACTAAGACCAATGTTCAAAAGTTTTTAACAATGTCTACGCGAAGACTTTAAGTCAAAAATTATTATTATTATTAATTAGCTATTAGTCTCTTACTTTGATTAATGTCTAGCTACCTTGCACATGCTATCAATTAATTAATTTCTAGTAAAAATAGTACTGTAGTAATTTTTTTTCTAGCTTACTATCCTCAGTTGCATATTCAAATACAATTGGAGATTGCGTGTTCTTTATATTCATAAAAATGATTTTTGTTTGAAAATGAAGCTTCCTATCCTGTCGACAAAAAATTTAATTTCCATAATAGCTAGTTATATAACTGTATAGTTACATAAGTTTGAAGAGAATTTGTTTAACTTTAACCTTTTCCACTTGGTTACGTACGCGTATCAAGTATAAAAAAAGTGGTGGTTTTAATTACAACAGAATTTTTATGTGCTGTTTAACCCAAAAAAATGGAAAACTGACATTGTATAGCTGAGATACTTTTTCGATTATTAAATGTAAATAGTTTCTGATCCAGGCTAAAAGTGTAAAAATATGATGGTTTAATTGGAGTAGCCCATCTGGCATTTATTGGACTAAAGAGCACTGGTCTGTTATCCTTCCACTGCACAGAGCGGGAGCTATTCGTTGCTCTGTGAAACCAGCCTCACGCGGTCCGCCCCCACTTTAGGAGTCCAGCAGCCCATGCTTACGCTTGAGCCACTTGACCCAACTCTGAGCTTGGACAGGGCAGGCCAGAAATTATCCCACCAGACCCAACCAAACGAAGCAGCCCCAACATTCCATCACAATGTTGCCCCCATTCGGGTTACAAGCCCACATTACTGAGCTCGGCAATTGGAATTGCCTCACATGTTATTATAAACAAAGAAAGGGAACTGTTCATTGTCGGTGTGGGATATATTTAGCATGAATTATTTCCTGCTTCATGGAGTTGGAAACAAACTATATATTTGATAAAACAAATATATTTAAGAATAGTGAAACAAAGGAGGAATTTCAACTATTTCAATAACCATTATGCTATGGAAAAACATGAAGCATGGTAAATATAAAAATATATATATATATATATATATTAACATACAAAGCATTTTCATAAACCAACGATATACTTTATCTGTTTATTGTTTCATTCTTCTAATTTATTCTCCAAGCTCAAACTAAAAACGGGTTAAGAGCGGAGAGATTTTATCCATCGTACAACAACCCTTATTGATACAATGGTACTTGATGTTCTTTCTTCTCTTGAGCATGTAGTTACATGACCAAAAACAGAGATTAAATTTGGTAAATTTGTTGAAGATATTATGATATGCAAAAATTCATTGTCCAATAACTCAATAGTTACACAACTTATGCTAGGAAAAACATGAAGCATGACAATTATAAATATAGTTGAATTGAAGTGGCATTATGGGGCTAAAGAAAGATGAGAGAAAAATGAAAACGAAAGAATTCTTTTTTTACTTATTTATTAAAATAATTTGATGACAACATGCCTACGATTTTGATTTCTAAGCTGAAATAGATGATAATCGATAGTAATGAGCTCAATATTTTACGGTGTAACGTTTGATTCTTATCGGCTCTTTAATTCGCGTTTTCTTTATCTGGGTCTCGAGCACCAAAAAGAAAAAAAGTTGTACTAGATAAATATAACAAGACCAATTTACTCAAAGGATTTTCTTAGAAGCATATAAGAAAATTCATGCCGCAGAAAAAAGAAGTTATACAATAGTATCTTTATACAAATAAATGGTCGAATTTACTTTTTTACGTTTTCTAGCTATTATAATTGATTATACATATATTATACATGAATTTTATGCTGGCTATTTTAAGTTTAATCGCTTGGGTCAGCAGCTATTTAAGTTAAATTCTTGAAAGGGAAACTTACATAAATGTCTCAAATAAGTCTCAACTTACCAACCACTAGACATTAGTCATAGGCTTACCAAAAATAGCCAAATACATATAAAAATTGAAAAACCAAATAAATAAGGTTCTTTTTCTCAAAGAATCACATGCAAAAATCAACTTCCATATTTTGAAGTGTGATTAGCAACATTAAGAAGATGGAAAGAATTTTCATGGATGAGTTAGCAAATAAGGTGATGAAATAAATAAATAAAAAAATTTCAAAAATCTAAGCAAAAAAGGAACTTTTTCAATGGGTATAGTTGAAATTCATTGAATACATATAGATAAGTCAATATACAAAATTTGAGGAAGATTGGAGGCGATTTGGACGGGTTTTGTATCAAATTCGTAATTAAATCGAATTCAAAAATTCTTCTGCGACACATGTATCATGCATGTATCTCATACACATGTATATATGGATATACATGTGATACACAATTGATACAAATATGATACATATTTGATACACAACGTGATACACATATCATTTTTTTTCATGTTTAGTTTTTACTTTGAATTTTCAATTTAAACCACCTTAAAACTTCACCAAATCATCCCAAAGCTGAGATTCAAACTTCTTAAGATGTACCCAATATGTTCTAATAACACTCACTCAAAATAAAACAAAAAATTAATTTTTTTTTGCTACAAATAACTAATTGGCTAATATTAGTAATATTTAGTTAATATTGAAAATATTTTATGAATTGACTATTTTTATAATGAACTATTTATATATGGACATAGCTGATAGTTTCCATTCTTGAAATTCTTCTTATACGATTCTAGGCCGCCCATTTATTTGTGTAGATTAAAGGTCCAAAAATCAGGCCAAATAAATGGTTGATTAACTTCTCTATTTGAAGTGTGCCCCCCCCCCTCCCCCCCCNAAAAAGAAAAAGGTTAGAGGGAGCAAATAAAAAAAGGAAAGTCACATGATTTGTCATATATCACGTGACTTACACCTAATGTACTAATCCAAGTATATTATATATTTCTTTTCCTAATAATGGAAGAAAAGAATCGGTAACGAAGACCAATGTTCAAAGTGTTTAACAATGTCTACATGAAGACTTTGGGTCAAATAACATTATTATTATTATTATTATTAATTAGCTATTAGTCTCTTACTTTGATTAATGTCTATCTACCTTGCACATGACATCAATTTTCTTTCCCCAACTTAAGTCTCTTTTATTAGCCTTTATTAGTTTGATAACATAATCTATATACGCAATATCCAAGAAAAAGAATAGAGGATTGCATAGAGTGCTAGTAATACAGTACTGTTATGTTTTTTTCTTCTTCTACCTTATTATCCTTAGTTGCCTGTTCAAATACAATTGGAGATTGGGTATTTTACAGGAAGAAATATAAAATTGATCGATCGGTCAAGTTTAATTGCATTCACTAGTTAAAAATATATAAAATATGTATATCTTGTTGTAAATAATACACACATATACAACATCATTTAGTGTATTAAGGAATAATAATCTCGAGATAAAATACGTGATTATTTTAGGCCACATTTATTATGGGTACTAATATATCTTGAAAAATATTTTATACTAAAATAGTGAGATTATTTATCCTATATAGAAAGTAGGATAATTAATCTCATGAGATATCCTTATCTATCCATCCTAGTAACCAAACGACCCCTCAATTTTGGAGAAAAAAAAGAAAAAGAAGGAAAGTACATTCAAACTTGACACCTAACTTAAGAAAATACATTAAAAACACTTTCTCGATCATCTTTTCATCCGCATAAATAAATAGTCAAAAAATAACTTGAAACTCCAATATACTTGTTATCATTAAATCGAGTGGCACTCTAGGCAAAGATTGAATTTGTTCCTATTATTTTCTAGGAGTTAATATTTAGTACTAAGATTTTCCAATAATATTTATTTTGTACTATAGAAAAAATCATTAGATAACATAATGAGAGCTTTACATTCAAATTGTAAGAGTAGAACGAGGAAAGACATCAAAAATAGTACTACTGCTACTACTACTGACCTACCCAATCAAAGGGAAAAGAATCTTATTTTATGAATATGAAAAAGCAAAAGTAGTACCTTTATATGCGGAACAACTTTTACCCTAATATGGGATTTTAGGTGTGAATTCAAATTTAATCTAGCCTTACATAATAATATAAGTACGAGTTTAATTGATCTCTTAACTTTTGATGTAAAATATAAATTTATATATAAAATTTATTAAAATTAAAAAATAAATAATAAATATAAACTCATAACTTTAAAATTATAATAGGTTAAATACTAAAAATTAAATTCATAAAATTTAAATCCCGAATCTGACTGGACATATAAATACTAAATACCCGGTGGAAAAAAAAAAAGGTACTAACTACTAAGCCAAAGTGTGAATTAATGAATGAAGGGGATTTGGTTTGGGGTTGGAGGGTTGAGGTGGTTGACACATGACAGAGCAAAACGTGTATAGATTCCAACAGGGATAGTTTCCCAAGAAAAAGATCCTTAATTTAGGGGCAGCGCCGTTTATCTTTATCTTTTTTGGACATTATTGTCCAAAACCATTTATTTGTGGCTCTTTACGGCCCTACTTGTAATTGGTCATTAACTACTTAGGTTTGCGCTTAACGAAGATTTGAATGTACGTTATTAAGATCTCATATATTAAATGCGTTTATTTTTAAAGGTTAAATTTTAATTATTAAATGTATTTATTCTTTTTACTCCACAACCATTTAATGAATTTGAATAAATCTATATGATTAAGATTCATAACAGAGACTTAATTTCATTAAGATGCTATCATCGATATTCATTATTTATTATCGCCACCGCCTACCATTATTAACTACCACCAGCACCAGCACCACCACCAACCACCAGCACCACAATTATCCTCAATCATAACCGCCACTATAATTGACTACCACCACCCGTCATCTGCACCACTCCCACCAATGTCATTCTCAACCACAAACACCCATCCCATCTCAACCACAACTAACTACCTCATGACCATGGACAATCATAACCGATCTTACCCATCATTATAAACTACCACCACCCACCATCACCTTCCTCAGTCACAACTACCACCACCACCCGCCATTATTAACTATCACCACTTACCACCACCATCCTCAATCATAATTGCGATCACTACTAATCACCACTAGCTACGGCCCTGAACAACCACCATCAATCAAACCTGCCACCTACCACTACCTCAAGTCGGCATTCACAAGTACCACCGTTAGCCATCACCACCAGCAACTACTATATTTTTAAAATATTATATACTTTATTGATAAAATATTAGATAAATTAGTATTTCATTTGAATTTTGTGTTTATTAATTTTCAAATAAAGATAAATTCTATACATTCAGATATTAAAAATCAAACAGTCTTAATCATTTAGTATTCAGATCTTAATACACATCTTAATATTCAGATGTGTATTCAGATTTAAATGTCTTAATCTTAATATACATCTTGATATTAATCTTAATACACATCTTGATATTCAGATTCAGACGTCTTAACTTAAAAAAAATAAATGAGGCCTAGAGTGAGACGAGATGGATGTGATTTTTAGATCCTTAATTAGAAGTATCCAATTTGAGTTATGATACTAGAACAATTTTTAGCACTCAAGGTTGGCCTATGATCAATAAAGTGTGTGAGAATCATGAGGTGTCAAATTTAAAAAGGTTTAGTAGAGATAAACGCATTAGGTGATTCCCTTTCATCTGTCCAAATCTTGGTAGTTAAAGTTATCTAGTACCTGTTGCCGGTAGAGATGGAAGCCTAGCAGACATTCCTTGAAATTTATTGAGGTGCGCATAGACTGGTCTGGACACTATAATTATTAATAAAAAGGAACTAGAGCAATCTATACTCTACAGTAAAGAGCGTTTTTCCCTTACTAATAGCCTGTTTGGTCAAGCTGTAAAAATCAGCTTATTTTAAGAAGTGTTGTGCTTTTTTCAAAAGTACTTTTGGTGAGAAACAGTTTGTGTTTGACTAATTTATTTGAAAAGCATTTTTGAGCAACAATTAGTGTTAGGCCTAATAATTCATAACGAGTATTTGACTAAATATTTTTTTCTTTTCCTTGAATTAATTAGAAGTAACGACTATATGCTGTCTGAGAATAGTGAAGGTGGAGCTGAAAAAAAGTTAATGTCTTCGTGATTTTTGTAAGTGCATTTTTTAAAACGAAAATAATAATAAACAGAACCAAATAGGGTATGAGTATTTAATTCTAAAACGAGGAAAATATTAATTAGGAAGAAAGAGAAGACTAAAGTAATCCCTAGTGGCTAACTACAAGTAGGTTTTCCTAAAGAACTAAAACGAAAGAGGAGAAGGAAGAAGTAAGGTAATTACAGTAAACCCTAATGGCCATTTTTTTCTTCGTGTGGTTTAGTTTTTTGATATTCGAATCCACATATTCGATTAATTCAGGGTTGCATCACTATGATTTATAGTCTGTTTGGCCAAGCTTCTCCAAGTCAAAAGTACTTTTTAACAAAAAAAAATAGGATTGTTCGTGTATACGGTCAAAATCGGACTCGTCCCTTGTGTGAATAATCGAGACTGGACTATGATAGGTTAAGATTCGACCTTGGATTATATTGAACCGAGGTATAGGTTATATCTTCAAGCTCGAGACCCCGGGACCGAACAAAATCGAGATCAGGCGAGATCGAGGGTAATTTGCCAAGCCGAATAACAGAAGGGCGAAATATCCGCGATCGGTTGTTGATCACGGTGGAAATCTCAGCATGTATCAAGGATAAGCCGATTAATTATCAATATGAGATTTTTTACCTTATATAGAATTGTATCAAGAGTAGGATTCCCCTACTATATAAAGGGGGTATGATCATTTATAAGACACATCACATTACGCAACATAAAGCAATTTACTATCATTTTCTAGCTTTTATCATCTTGTTATTATGTTCATACTTCAGTTGAGACATCTCTTGGCTTAAGGGTGATCCAACTCGAGGGCCAAGGCTATTTGATTTGTGTGGTTTGCATTTATTCTTTTATCGTCAATTTTAATACTAATTTTTTCTCTTAACTTGTACCAAGTTCTATCACGTATACATAAAACTGCGTATAAATTCAATTGTTATCCGATTTTTAGGGTAAACAGTTTGGCGCTCACCGTGGGGCTAAGTATAATAGTGATTACCTGGTACAAACTTTCATAACACACACTATTTTACACTTGTTCTTGTGAGTATCTTTGATTCCAGGATCAAAATGTCGAACTCTCGGTCAACACCCGTACACGTGGACAACAATTTCGTTCACCACGACGAAAATGATAACATAGCACCGGGGAACAACGTACCTCTAGTTAGCCTCGATGGAGTTCCACTTGCAGATCCAATCGAAGTCAGCTCGTATGTAGCCACCAAAGTAAATTTGCCGTCGATCTCGAGAGTAGCACCCGTAGGGATGTTCGATCAGCCACTCAAAGCACACATGGGGGAGAAGAGGGCGGGATCAACCTTCGGGTGATATTCTAAATGTTGCAGGTTCAACAAGCAGCGATAGCCCAACTCCAAAACCAGAATCATCCACCAAGTAGGATCGAGCCCCAACGGGAATGAATTGGGGGCCGATTCTGCAATCATGAAGATGCTCGATGAACTAACAAAACGAGTCGAGTCGAGGGAAAAGGAGATCGAGTCAAACGACAAGAATGTGGAAACTTACAACTCCAAGGTCGATCAAATCCCTGGGTCACAACCAATATTGAAGGGTCTAGATTCCAAAAAGTTCGTGCAAAAACCCTCCCCCCCCCCCCCCCCCGAGTGCGGCTCCCAAACCAATTCCCAAGAAGTTCCGCATGCCCGGGATTCCTAAGTACAATGGAACGACCGACCCAAACGAGCATGTCACCTATTACATATGTGCAATTAAAGGGAATGATCTAGAGGATGATGAGAGCAAATGTCTTGCTAAAAAAATTCGGGGAGACCCTGTCAAAGGGAGCTAAGATATGGTACCGCAATTTACCACCTAATTCTATTGATTTATTTGCTGTGCTTGCACATTCTTTTGTAAAGGCGTACGCTGGAGCCATCAAGGTCAAAACTAGGAAGTCAGACCTTTTCAAGGTAAGATAGAAGGACAACTAAATTTTCAGAGAGTTCGTGTCTTGATTCCAATTGGAACGTATGGATCTGCCACCTATGGCTGATGATTGGGTTGTTCAAGCTTTAATCCAAGGACTCAATGTATGAAGCTCGGTGGCTTCGCAACAATTGAAGAAAAATTTGATAGAATACGCGGTTGTTACTTGGGCCAATGTGCATAATCGGTATCAATCAAAGATCAGGGTCGAAGGCGACCAACTTGGAGCTCTTTCTGGGTACATTTATCCTATCAGGCCCGTTGATAGAATCAAGAGGGATATTGATCGAGAATTGAGGTTGAACAGGGATCGATACCATCCGTATAATGGAGATTGTAAGAGCAGCAGATCTGGGCGAAACCTCGTATAAAGTGAATGGAGGAATGACCAAGGCTAGATCTCTCGAGGGCTCATGAGCAAGAATGTCTTCGACAAGCCTATCAGACCTAAAGAAGAACCACGATTATCAAACTATAAATTTAATGTAGACGTAGCCACCATCGTATCGGCTATCAGACGCATAAAAGATACTAAATCCTCGACCTTTGTAGACCAATCCAGCCTAGAGACATCCCATCCAGCCTAGAGACATCGTATCGGCTATCAGACACATCAAAGATATCATGATATTTCCATGATATATGGAAATATCATGTCACCCATGGCCACATAACAGAAGATTGTCGACAAATGAGAGAAGAAGTAGCCCGATTATTCTACGACGGTCACCTTCGAGAGTTTCTGAGTGATAAAGCCAAGAATAATTTCAGAAACAGGTATTCCAACAAACAAAATGAGCAAAAAGAACCTCAACACGTCATCCATATGATTATCGGAGGGGTCGATGTTCTCCAAGGGACAATCTTAAAACGCACTAAGGTGTCGATCACGAGGGAGAAATGAACTCGGGACTATGTACCAGAAGGACCTTTGTCTTTCAACGATGAGGACTCAGAAGAAATTATGCAACCCTATAATGATACACTGGTAATATCTGTACTCATGAATAAAACTCGAGTTAAACGTGTGTTAATTGATCCAGGTAGTTCGGCCAACATCATTCGATCAAAGGTCGTAGAACAGCTCGGCCTACAAGACCAAATTGTGCCCGTGGGCAAGTGCTAAACGGATTCAACATGGCTTGTGAAACTACTAAGGGGGAAATAACGTTGCCATTAAACGCAGCCGGGACCATCCAGGAGATGAAGTTTTATGTGATCGAATGGGATATGAGATATAACGCCCTGTTTGGGAGACCATGGATCCACAACGTGAGGGTTGTGCCCTCGACCCTTCACTAGGTTTTAAAATTCCCAGCACTAGATGGGATCAAAACAATCTATGGGAAGCAGCTCGCCACGAAGGAAATATTTTTCGTTGATGAAGTGATTCCAATATCAACACTCTTATCGACAAAGGAGTCATATTCAAAAGCAAAAAAAAGAAGCCAAACATCAATCACATATGCCGGCCTCGACCCAACTAGATAAGCAGGAAACTGATGAAGACGATGATTATGGGGTCCCTCGATCCTTCATAGTCCCCAATAACTCAAACGCTACCAAATCAATGGCCGAAGAGCTGGAGTAGGTCATACTGACCGAACAAACTGCCCGATCGAAAGAATACCCGGGCATGGGGTTATTCCCCAGCTCAGAAAAGAACTCATTCAATTTCTTTTAGCTAACATGGATTGTGTTTGCTTGGTCCCATCTCGACATGACAGGGATCCCACCGGAAATCATCACCCATAAACTAAGTTTGGACTCGAAATTCTATCCGATGAAGCAGAAAAGGAGACCCCGGTCCGAGATCAAGAATGCCTTCATCAAAGACGAGGTAAATAAGCTTCTTAAAATAGGTTCCATCCGGGAAGTCAAATACCCCGAATGGCTAGCAAACGTAGTACTCCCTAAGAAAGGGAACAAACTAAGAATTTGTGTGGATTAAAAGGATTTAAATAAAGCATGCCCCAATGACTCTTTCCCTTTGCCTAATATCGAATGCATGATCGATTCCACAACCGTCCATGAGATCCTCAGTTTTCTCGATGCCTATTCTGGGTACAACCAAATACAAATGAACACAGATGATCAGGAAAAGACCTCGTTCATCACTAAATATGGCATCTAGTGCTATAATGTAGTGCCGTTTGGATTAAAAAATATCGATGCCACTTACTAACATTCGGCCAAACTCACACCACTAATTTAGGTTGTGAGGCGGTCGAAGCAATAATAAAAACCTAACGCGAGTCGGGGTCGAATCCACAGGGAGCTTCATTTAGGATTAGATATATACCTAGTGTGAATGTATGATGTGCCCTATATTACACTTCCACATCTTCTTTTGTTGTTTCTACTTCTACTGTTACGCTATTGATTACAATTGTAAGCTAAAAGACAATGTTTTTGGCTTTGGTTGTTTTTTAAATTATAAAAGATCTAGGTTGCGAATTCCGCCTAGTTGGTTACCTAATGGATTTAGAGCTTTAGGGCGTGTTTGGATGATCAAGATACAATATAGTAATCACACACGATTACTCACTCTATACCTCTCTGTAGTTTGAGTGATTTTGCCCAATTTAGCTTTCTCAAGTCCAAATGGGTATTTCATGAAACAAGTGATAAATGCTCTAGTCGGGCCTTACTATCTCTAGGTTCGACCCTTTAATTAGGGCTATCAATTTCTTGAATTCACCCCAATTCCTAGTTAGCCAAGTTTTCCTAGACTTAGCCTCTATTTCTCAAGTAGAGACTAAGTCAATTAGGCATGAATCAATGTTTGCAACCATCAATTCTCACATTCAGGCAAGAACTAGGCTAAACACCATAAGACCAATCATAAATAATCCCTAAATCAATTACCCATTAAGTACGCATACTAGGGTTGGGTCACAACCCTAGCTAAGGGTTTAGCTACTCATGAAAAATAAAGAAATTAAAGAAGAAACTAAGATAAAATTCATAATACTTGATTAAGGAAACAAAAACTAATGTTTAAAAGCTAAACTAGTACAAAATTACCCAATACAGTAAATAAAAACGACTCTAAAATGTTGAGGCGCTCCAAACTTTCAAAACTTAACCTAAAAATGACAAAAGATCTATTTATACCCAGCACAAAATATCTAACAAAATTGCCCCTGCGGAGGTTGTGCAGTTGCACAATTCTGTGTGTGATCCGCACTTTGAGAGTGACTGGTCAAGTGGTATTTCTACGGTCGCATAAAACTGAGATGCAACCGCACTTTCTCTAATTGTGCGGATCGCACATTTCTGAGTGCGGCCGCACACTTGAACTTGGACTGGAGCTGGACTTCTTTCTGCTGATCACACAATTATGAGTGCGACCGCACTTTGGCATCCTTCGACCGCACAATAATAGTGCGGTCCGCACATCTTCAAGATCTAAAATGCATATTCTCTGAATCTAGTCTTCGGCGATCGCACAACAATTGTGCGGTCCGCACTCTGTGAAGGAATTCCATCAGTGCATCTTCAGAGTTTGCGGCTGCACTGTTGTCCTTTTTGCCTTGTTTTGGTCCTTGTTCAATTTTACTCTTTTTTGAATTGATTTTCATTTCGTTAGACGTCTCCCAATATTCCTGCAAGAAAACACATTTCATTAGTTCTCGGGAATACCTTTAAGCTTTTTTGAGCTAAAATGCAAGTAAGAGAGAGCAAATAAGCAGTTAAAATCTCTACTTATCAACTCCCCCAAACTTAAGCTTTTGCTTGTCCTCAAGCAATGAAGGCGATTCCCACCTTCACTAGAAAGGAGCTATTTCAGCTGGCCTAAGTTGAGTCAAACACAAATCAATTGGGACCAACAATTATCCACACGCTCATGAATCATTAACAAGCCAATGGTTTTAATGTTAAAACACAAATGGCTCTAATGTGGCGCTTGAGCATTAAGGGTTGACTTTGTTCATCAAGGAAGCTCGCACTTTCATGCAAGTCACTATGGATCCTAAACTACTCCTCCTATACTCTCCGAAAGCTCCTCTCACTTACGAATGAAGAACTCAATTCAATGACTCGAGAAAGATTCGCTCATCACTCTCAAAAGAATGTCACAAGCTCTAAGTACCATATGTTTTCCCCTCATGTAAGATCACCACTAATGTAAGCTTGCTTGACTTAAAATCACGTAGGGCTTTTTCGGCATGTAATGAAGGTTTTGGACTAAGGAGGGAAATATCGGAATGGAATTGGTTCATCTTTCCTTTAGCCCTTCATATTCTCTTTTTGGCTCTTACTTTGCCGACTCTTTGAGTCATTTTCTTTTGTAAAAATAGCGCGGGCTAGCCAGTTTTCGAACTGGTCATTCAAAAATAGCTAGTGTATACCAAGTCATTGAAAAATAACCACTATTTTGCTGCAACAGAGACTTGTCCAGCATAATATACTAGAGTTCGGTGCACCTGTGTATGAACTTCCAGCATATTATGTTGGAACACCAACACGTGAAAAGTTCCAGCATAATATACTGTAGATTCGAGCACCTGTCTATGAACTTCCAGCATATTATACTGGACCGGTATACTTTGTTAGAACTCCAGTATATTATGCTGGAGTTCTACTAACTTATGCTAGAACTCCATTATATTATGCTGGAACTCCAATATAATATGCTGGAGTTCCAGTATACTTATGTTGGAACTCCAGTATAATATACTGGAGTATTTTCCGAATTTTGAATAGTATTTTTGTTCAGATTTATCTTTACATGAAAGTGGCTAAAATTCGATTACTTTTGAAAATATGGCTATTTTTAGTGACCAATTGTAAATCTGGCTATTTTTGAATTTCTCCCTTTTCTTTTCCCTTAGAGGGATTAGAGAGATTTGACATCACCCTTTCTTTGTCATGCTATTCACATTCTCCTTCTTTGGTTTCTCCATGCTTTGAAATTTTGCTTTCTTTTGCATCTTTTCGACCCTTTCACATTAATCACGTTCCTATTGTGTTTTCTTTATTCTTCCTTTCTTTTTCTTTTTCCTCTCCTCTTCTTAATTTATTTTCTCTTTTTGTGCCTTGGAACCATCTTTAAACTCCCCTCTCCCTCAAACTTATGTTTTTCCCATTTGAATCACATGAGTGCTAAAGAAAGTTAAGGTGCTAAGAGAGGGTCACTACTAAACGGGTAAAGGTTTGTAACCTGGTTATCGAATAAAAGAGGCTTAAGGATAAAAAGGATTGGATAAGGATGATATCATTGGTGGGCCAAGGAAATTTTCAAAATAGGCAAAAGAGAGCCTACAATCACTTTTTAAGCCAAGCTAACTTAGAATTTCACCTAGAAACACATTCGGGGCAAGTTCTAGACCATTCACGTGGGTAGTTGGACTTGTAACAAAATACCTCACCTCTCACACAATAATATTTTCAAAGAGAATAGAGTCAAGGTCCCACAACAACCACATTCAAGATTGAAAATCGCTAATGGCTCAACTAAACCACCCGATGATTGCCTACGTCAACACAAGAGTCACAAGGTCACTAAATAGATCTATTTCTTTCCAAAAACTTGTTTTTAGTCATGAGCGCGTAGTTAAGTGTGTAGGTACCAAGTGAAGCATGTTCGACCCTTATTTATTCGTTAGTACTACTTGTTTCTTCCTAAACACCAAAAATTGACTCGATCCCTTAAGAAGGTTGTCACGCCATCCATCGTTGGGAAGAGACACCTGGTTCACATAAGACCCACCTTTGGAAGGAACCGTGGCATTAAAATTGTTCACTAAAACATAAAAAGAATCTAACAAATCAAAAATAAGCTAATAAAGTAACTAAGAAGCTATACTATTAAGAAAAAAGATAAAGAAGCTATGAAATAAACTACTGAAAGTAAGGCAAATGAATGTACAGACCAAGTGACATAAAATATATACAAGAGGGATGGATTATACATAATGAGGGATAAAAGCAAAATAAAAGTAAAAGAAAAAGACTATTAAAGTTATTACAGGCCGAAAAGTAATCAAATGTCATCAAAATATCATACAGTCATACAAAATGAACCAAAATAGACCACCCCCAGAATAAGAACAAGCATTGTCCTCAATGCTTAGCAAAATCAAAACAAAAGAGGGTAGAGAGTAAATAAAACTCCCTATGTGGTCTCGGGGTGACTGGCAGCATCACCACCCCGGTCTCCTTTAACTGTATCTCATTATCACCGGAATGAGGGACAACAAGGTTGGTGATCATCTGAAGCATCTCCTCAGCAGTGGGGGCCGTGAGATCTGGCTCGTCAGATTAGCCAGTTGATGCCTCTGCTGATGGTGCTGCTAGGTCAGCTGGTACTAAGGGTGGCAAACGGGTCGGGTTGACCCGTAACCGGACCGGCCTAGACCGGTTAAAACCGGAATCGGACCGGTTCATAGGGGGCCGGGTGGGCTGGGTAGGGGGGTTAGAGGGGGTTGGTCCGTTTATAATTTTTTACCGGTTATCCGGACCGGTCTAACCCGGTCAAAGTGAACAGTGCACTTAACGGTTAAACCGGCCCGGACCGGCTCGGTTTTAACGACTACATTTTTTTTTTAAAAATATTATTAGACGTATTATGCATTTATGCTTAATGTTTTAGTTTGTTATTTTAATATTATTAGACGTATAAATACAAGTTTGAGCTTTAATTTGAAGTATTAAATGTAAACTTTAATTTGCAAGTTTGAAGTTTTGAACTTGCAAATTATAAGTAAATTCTTAATGATATATTCAAATATAAGAATTTTAAAGTCTTTGTATCCTTTATTCAAACAATATTTTTATAAGTTTTTTTTTGTTTATATTTTTACGATAGTTCTAACAAATACAAAAAAAATTGAAAAAAAAAAATACTGTTAACCCGACCCGGTTTACCCGTAAACCTTACGGTTTAATTTTTACCCGGATGAACCCGAACCCATTAAACCCGTTAAGCCTCAACCCGTAACCGGCCCGATTCGTAACCCGTGCGGTTCACATTTTTCCCTACCCAGCCCGGCCCGGCCCACCCGATTAACACCTCTAGCTGGTACTGATGGATCTGTCTCCACCAGTAGGTCAAAAGGAAAATCACCTGTTATTGCTAACTTCGTCACCTCCTTTCTCAAACTCTCCGCTGCTTTCTTTGAAGTTTGGGATTTCCTCATCTTCTTCACCTGCTTGGTCAACTCTTCAATAGAACCCCTGTGAGATACCAGTGTGTCCATGATAGTCTTCTAGTTGTCTAGAATCTTCTTCAATGTTTCCTCCACTGACGGAGGGACCTGTGGCACTTTTGGAGTAGAGGACTTCGCTGCAACAATATTGGATATGTCAGACATCTTAGAAGTGGTTGTCTGCATCCAGTTGTTGAGGCCCAAAGTCTGAAGACTCGTAACGCAGTGAGAGGATAAGTCGATGAGGCTGGCACTGGTACTGCAACTGATGGTCTGGAGGATGAAGGTGGTGGCATGGCAGTTGTCCCGGTGGAAGTCCCGGCTGCTGTGGAAGTCATGGGAGCTATAGATGGCTTAGCAGCAGCCTCTGAACCCACCACCGATGGCTCGTCAGATTGACCAACAATGGTAGTGATCTTACCCTTGAACTTTGGGTTGTCTGCACCCTGCAAGTGGTTCCATGAGAAAGGCTTCTTGGCCTTTACTTTTGTGTCATATGGACTTGGCTCCACCTTGGAATGATTGAAATACTCTGTGAGGGTGTATGGATAGGGGTAGGACTTTTCACTTCTTAGGACCGCCAATGTGATGTTGGTAGAAATGATGGCACCCATATTGATCGGGTACCCCGCCATAATTGAAGCCACCAGAACTACCCGGGGAAGTGAGAGGTTTTTCTCATTTAGACTCGGATCAATCCGGCTACACACAAAGGTCTTCCACCCTTTAGCTTCAAAGTTGAGGGTGGCCCGGATGATAGGAACTCCAGTTGTAATCCATGGTGGTGGTAGTCCTTGAGCAGCCAAAATCTCAGCTAGCCAAGGGCGAGCTGCTTTACCTAGAGCCAACTTCTATAGGTACTAGAATGCCTCTATTTATTCGAGTCCCACATAAGTGTTCAAAGAGCAGGCGTCGAAGCGGACTTTCAGATTTCTCACCTTTGTCACTTTTGTCCCCTTCTTGATGTGAGCCACATTAGCATAAAACTCCCTAACCAAGTGCTCATTAACATCAATGACACTGTGGATGAACCACTTCCACCCCTTGCGCACCCAAAACTGTCTAAGACATTTTGATTATGAATATCCAAACCATTCATTAAGAATTGTCACTCAAGTGTGAGCGACCTCAAGGGCCACAATTCCCGGAATCTGTTAAAGGCTGTCAAGTTGACAAATCGATCCTCCCATATTTCTTTCTTATTTGACCTCTCAAGTCCACCCACTTGAGTGTCTCTCCTTCTACCATCATCTGGGACATCATCATCAATATCCACTAGTATCGGAGGAGTAGGTGTATAGGAGGGATCAAAACCCTAGCTTCCCGCATCCGAACCCTCAGAAGAACTAGACGTAGGTTCATTGCAAAATTGATAACGCCCAATAGGTTGGGATGGTTGGGACTGGGCCTCAGGCTGAGCCTCCATTGAATAAACCCCGGAGGCTTCCTTGGATGGGGCATATGAACTGGATTCTGAGGACTTTGTGGCCCTTCCTCTCCCAGTGGTCGGCTTTTTGGTAATAGGCTTGGATTGCACTCCTAGTGGTTGAGTGCCTTTTCCCCTGCCTCGAGAGGATTCACCTCTCCCTTTTTGATGTGTCGCCTCTACCACGTGATCTAACCATTGTCTGCAATACAAGGTACATAGGTCAGTTGAGTTTAAAACGATTCAAACATTTTCAGAACAATTACAACACAACAATCATTAAAGGAAACAGTGCAGGCCGCATAATTCTGAGTGCGGCCACAGCTGTCTAGTGCAGACCGCACAATTTTGAAGTGCGGTCGCACACCATGAAGTGCAGACTGCATAATTGTGACTGCGGCCGCACATCCTCGAGTGCGGACCACACAATTTTGAGTGCAGCCGAACAAGTCCAGTCCTGCGTTTTTGATTCTCTGAAGTTTAAAAGTACGGTAGCACACATTTTTATGCGGATGCACAATTTTTCTACGGACCACATAATTTTTCAGCGGGCCGCACAACTTTGAGTGCGGTCCACAATTTTCAAGCACAAAATTTTCCCTAATCAAGTGGTCTGCGGACCACACAAAAATGTGTGCGGCCGCACAATTTGAACATTTACGGCAGTAAAGTTAGGGTTCATTCAATTTTTCACAATTTAGACATGGTGTGCACAAATTGCCATGATTAATGGTCTAACCAGTCCCAAATGAACATATATGAAGCTACCCACATAATATTTAAGCACATATTAAGTACATTTGACATTTTTAGGCTTAAAATAACTAAACTAATCAAAGAAAACAAAAATGGGAATTAAGAAAAGTGAACAAAAATCTAACATGGATTGAACATACCAGTAATGAATGATGCATGTGAGAAACTAGTTTGATGAACTGAGTGTGATTTGTGAACTATTTTGTGATTCATAGTGTTTTCTTAGAGCTTGGGAATTCAGAGAGCATAAAGTGTGAATAGTGGTGAAAAGCCCTATTTATACTTTGGCCGAGTTGGTCAAAAAGTTACCTGAGTGCGGCCGCACAATTTTGAGTGCGGTCCGCACTCTTCTTCACGTGGACTGAGCTTCGATCGCATAAATTTGTGTGGTCCACACAATTTTGTGTGCGGCCGCATATTAGCCAATTTCCTTCAAATCCAAACTTTAGAGAGTTGATGTTTTGGGTCTCCAGTTGTGCATCTACACAAAGAATTGTGCGTCCGCAGAGCCTTCTCTGCGGTTGCAATCATTTTTATGCGGTCCACACAATTTTGGTGCGGTCCGCATAATTTCAACACTTGGCCAAAATTTTCAATTACAGTCCCTGCAATGCACGCTCATTCCTGCAATTTACTTCAAAACCAGTTAGCTCAATACAAAACCTATCTAAAAAGGAAGAAAATGAAAAATGAAAAGAAACATGGGTTGCCTCCCAAGAAGCGCCTGATTTAATGTCGCGACACGATGCAGGTTACCATCAATCACTTGAAATGGATCAACGCCACAACGTGTCCATCATCAACCTTGCCAAGATAATGTTTCACCCGGTGACCATTGAATCTAAACACTTCATCATTATTGTTCTTCTAGTCTAATGCACCAACGGGTGTCACATGCACAACTTCAAATGGACCACTCTACTTGGACTTCAACTTTCTCGGAAACATCCGTAACCGAGAATTGAACAATAGCACAAGATCACCTTCTATGAACTCCTTATTTCGGATGTACTTGTCATGGAGATACTTCATCTTGTTCTTGTAAAAGGACGAGCTTGAATATGCATGGAACCGCAATTCATCAAGCTCATTTAATTGTGCCACCCTTAAGTTGGCAGCGACATCCCATTCAAGATTACGCTTCTTCAATGCCTAAATAGCCTTGTGCTCAAGTTGCACCAGTAGGTGACAAGATTTCCCGAACACTAATCGATGAAGAGACATACCAATTAGTGTTTTGTAAGCCGTCTTATGATCCCTAAGAGCATCATCAAGTTTCTTCGACCAATACGTACAGTTGGCATTCACGGTCTTTGACAAAATACTCTTGATCTCCCGGTTGGAGACTTCAACTTGTCCACTTGTTTGAGGGTGATGGGGGGTCGACACTTTGTGAGTGACACCATACTTTGTGAGTGAAATATCAAAAGATTTATTGCAAAATTGCGACCCCCCATCACTAATAATTGCCCTTAGAGTACCGAACCTTGTGAAGATGTTCTTTTTCAAAAATGCCACCACACTTCGAGCTTCATTGTTGGGCAAAGCCACGACTAACCCACTTTGACACATATTCCACAGCTACCAATATATAAGTGTTCCTCTAGAGCTCACCAACGGACCCATGCAATCAATGCCCACACATCAAAAATATCAATCTCAAAGATGGTGGTTAGGAGCATCTCATTTTTCTTAACAAATCCCACCGGCCCTTTGACATTCATCACAACACTTGACGAGATTGATATCGTCCTTGTAAAGATTAGGCCAATAGAATCCAAAACTCAACACTTTTGTAGCCATTCTAGCTCCACCATGGTTACCAACATATGGAGAAAAGTGGCAAGCCTTAAGAATTTCCATTTGTTCTTCCTCCGGTACACATCATCGAATCACACCATCGGTACAAATCCGGAAGAGATAAGGCTCATCCCCATAATAGCCAAGGTAATCCCGTTTGAGCTTCTTTCTTTGGTTGAAGAGAATTAATTCGGTACAATGCCACTCACAAGATAATTGGCTAAGTCGGTGAACCATGGCATCCCGGTCATAGAGATGGCTACTTGTCGGGAAATAAATCATTTATCTCAAGCCATCATGTGGCCTCCCCTCCTCCTCCAAATGAGACAAGTGGTCTGCCACTTGGTTTTCACTACCCTTGCAATCTTGAATCTCTAGATCGAACTCTTTCAAAAGAAGCACCAACCGCATTAGTCTTGCTTTAGAATCTTTCTTGCTCATCAAATATCAAAGCGCCACATGGTCGATGTGAACAATCACCTTTGTACCCATCAAGTACGGGCGAAACTTCTCCATAGCAAAGACAATAGCAAGGAGCTCTTTTTCGGTCACAATGTAGTTGACTTGGGCATATTTCATGGTCTTACTAGAATAATAGACCAGATGGAAGATTTTGTTGATACATTTCCCTAATACTGCTCCAACCGCCAAATCACTTGCATCACACATGAGCTCACTAAGCTCCAATTCGGTGCGGTGGTAATAGGAGTAGTAGTCAACTTGAACTTGAGCAATTCGAATGAATTCATACAATCTTCATTGAAATGGAACTTGGCATCCTTCTCCAAAAGTTTGCACAAGGGGTTTACCACCTTAGAAAAGTCCTTGATGAATCGGCGATAGAACCCCGCATGACCCAAAAAGCTCCTCACTCCCTTTACGTATATAGGGGGAGGGAGTTTGGAGATCACCTTAATTTTGGCCTTGTCGACCTCAATACCATGCTTTGAAATTTTGTGGCCAAGGACTATGCCTTCCTCGACCATGAAGTGACACTTCTCCCAATTCAAGACCAAGTTTGTTTCTTCACATCTTGCCAATACCTTGTCCAAATTATCCAAGAACTCATCAAAAGAATTCCCCACCACAGTCCATGAAGACCTCAAGATAATCCTCCACCATGTCGGTAAAGATGGCCATCATACACCGTTGAAAAGCCGTCGGTGCATTGCATACCCCAAATGACATCCGCGAGAATGCGGAAGTACCATAGTGGCAAGTGAAAGTAGTCTTCTCTTGGTACTCAGGATTAATAAGAATTTGATTGTAGCCAGAGTATCCATCAAGGACACAATAAAAAGCACATCCGGCCAACCTATCAAGCATTTGATTAAGAAATGGAAGCGGAAAATGATCTTTCCGAGTGACTTTGTTGAGCTTCCTATAGTCCATGCACACTCTTCACTAGGTGACCGTTCTTGTAGGCATCGACTCATTCTTATCAATTGTTACCACAGTCATGCCCCCTTTCTTTGGGACACATTGAACTGGAGAGGTCCACGAGCTATCAGAAATGTGATAAACAACCCCGGCATCCAACCATTTTATGATATCCTTCTTCACCACCTCTTGAATTGCTTCATTTAATCTTCTTTGATGTTCAACGAAGGGTTTGGAATCCTCCTCCAAAATAATATTGTGCATGCAAAAGGCAGGGATTATACCTCGAATATCCGCCAATGTCCATCCTATAACTTTCTTCCTCTTTTGGAGCACTGCCAAAGAATAGTCTACCTGCACGTTAGTCAAGTAAGAGGAAAGAATAACATGTAAAGTAGAACATGGGACAAGAAACTCATACTTGAGATGTGAAGGAAAAGGCTTTAACTCCAAAGTGGGAAGCTCCTCGATTGAGGGCTTTGTTGGAGGAGTCTTTCGGTTCTAAAGATCTAAGGACAATTTTCGGGGTTCATAAGTATACGACCCCATTATTTGTAGTGCATTTATACATTCCACAAAGCCTTCCTTATCATCATAATCATGATTAAGCAACACAACTTACAAGGTATCATCAACATTCATCACAACACTAGTATCATCCACAATCACTTCGGTCACTAAGTCCACAAACGAACAAACTTCATTCCTATTTGGTTGCTTCATCGATTTGCACACATGGAAAACCACCTTTTCATCACCCACCCAGAAGGTGAGCGCACCGGCTTCCACATCAATTAGAGCCTTCCCCGTAGCAAGAAAAGGTCAACCCAAGATAATAGGCACCTTATAGTCAACCTCACAGTCAAGAATTACAAAGTCCGTCGGAAGGATGAACTTATCAACACGAACTAACACATCATCAATAATACCCAATGGTCTCTTCATAGTTTTATCCGCCATTTGCAACCTCATAGATGTGGTCTTGGTTGCCTAATTTCCAAAGTTTTGAACACAGAGTAGAACATCAAGTTAATGCTCCCAATAGTGCAGGGGATTGTGAAAGCGCCGAGATCTTCCAATTTTGGAGCCATTGAGTGCACAATAGCACTCACTTGATGTGTCATCTTGATAGTCTCACAATTCTTTGATATTTTCTTTGTCACCAAATCCTTCATGAACTTTGCATAACCAGGAATTTTTTCCAACGCCTCAACCAACGACACATTAATGGATAAACTCTTTATCATCTCAATAAACTTCTTGAATTGGTTCTCACTACTTTGCTTTGTGAGCCTTTAAGGGTATGGAGGAGGAGGCCTTGGCATTGGTTCCTTGGACTTTGTTACTACCGATTTCGGTAGGTCAATCACGTGCTCCCTAGACGGGCTCACTTCTTCTTGTGTCTCCCCCACATTCTAATCAATATCAATTCTCACTCTTCATTAGCTTGAACCACATTTCTTGGCATTTCATTTTCTTGAATCACCACATCATCATCCACAACTCTTCTTTGGTTTGAGGTAGTTGCCTCTCCACCTTTTCCACTCTGTGTGGTTACGACCATTGCATGTCCTGTATTGTTCCCATCATTCCGGTTCACCACTGTATCACTAGTAGTGCCCTCTTAGGATGAGTGTTTAAAGCTTTCGAGATTTGTCCAAGTTGAACCTCCAAATTGCGGATTGAAGTTTTGTGGGAGGCTAATTAAGCATCTGAGTCGGCATTTTTCTTCATCATTTGTTGAACATATTTTCAATCTGCCCCATCTCATTATTAGATGATATATAACCATGGGACAGATAATGAGGCGGGTTTCTTGGTTGTTGATACATCGGGGGCCTTTAAAAGCCCGACCCTCGATTCCCTTGAGTGTTATTATTCCAACCCCTTGGTTGTTTCCTCCAAAGTAACCTTGATTGTTGCCACCCCAATTGATTTGGTTATTGCCTACCCAATTGCCTTGGTTACCTTGATTATTCCAATTTCCTTGATTATTGTTATTCCCCCAATTACCTTGTTTGTTGTTACCACCACTCCAATTGCATTAGTGGCTTTGATTGTTCTAATTTCCTTGTGATCTCCATTGTTGTTGATTTTGTCTTTGAGCATTATTTCTTTGGCCTTGATAATTGTTGAATATTGCACTTCTTCTTCTTGCTCATTGTACAAATCACCTTGATCATACCCACTATCATCTTGCACAAATTATTCCGGATGATTTTGCACTTGTTGACCTTTTTGCCGTCTCTTGTTCATCATCATATTCACCCCTTCCATCACATTCACTTGCCGTTGAACTTGTTGAAGCTGAGCTTTGGCCAATTGATTCATTGTGGTTGTTAACTCGGCAATTGTTTGCCCATGATCATGTAGTTCCTTATGTAGGTGAATAACATTTGGGTCACCTTGAGGAATATTAGCTCTATTTTGCCATGCTGATGAGGTATCCACCATTTCATCCAAGGGTCACATGCTTCGGCATATGGCGTGGTCATGAAGTTCCCACCGGCGAGATGATTTACCACACATTTATTTGTTGTTTTGAACCCCCTGTAGAAGGTTTATTGGATCATGGACTCAGTCATATCACTACTCGGGAACTCTTTAACCATGGTACGATATCTTTCCAAAATCTCATGCAATGGCTCATTAGGTTCTTGCTTGAACGCAAGAATCTCATCCCGCAGTGTAGCCATATGCCCCAGAGAGAAGAATTTGGCAATGAATTTTTCCACCAACTCATACCATATATTGATGGAATGATTGGGCAATCTCTCTAACCAGTCCAATGCCTTTACCCGTAGAGAAAAGGGAAATAGCCTCAACCGCAGCGCACCTAAGAAACATTGGTTTGTTTGCTCCCCCAACAGGTATTCACGAACCCTTTGAGATGCTTGTAAGCATTTTGACTCAGAGCCTTGGTGAAGAATCCCCGTTGCTCCAGGAGTGTAAGCATCACATTGGTGATTTGGAAGTTGCCCGCCCTAATACGGGGAGGGACTATAGCGCTGACATAACCTTCGTTCGGCAACACCCAATTGTGCAGTCGCTCTTGGTGGAGGTGTGGGAGGATTGGGAATATTGTCATGAGGTGGCCAGCTTCGCCTATTTGCTTGAGGTTCGGGATGAACCTCGTCACCTTGATCATCATCCACTTTCTCCTCCAATGGAAAATTCCCGAGGGATTCATTGTTGAGAGCCATTTTTGTACCTATAATCAATTTTAAGAAAATAATTAGTAACTCGGAATAAAAATGAGACAAATCACACACAAACCTATATATATATATATATATATATATATATAGCTAAATCCGTTTTTCTCCCCGGAATCGACGCCAAAAATTGATGTCCGGCCAAACTCACACCACTATAAGTTGTGAGGCAGTCGAAGCAATAATAAAAACCCAATGTGAGTCGGTGTCGAATCCACATGGAGCTTGATTTGGGATTAGGTATATACCTAGTGTGAATGTATGATGTGCCTAAGATTACAGTTCCACATATTCTTTTGTGTTTTCTACTTCTACTATTACGCTATTAATTGCAATTATAAGCTAAGAGACAATGTTTTTGGTTTTGGTTGTTTTTCAAATTATAAAAGATCTAGAGTTGCGACTTTCACTTAGTTGGTTACCTAATAGATTTAGAGCTTTAGGGAATGTTTGGATGATTGGTATACAATATAGAAATCACAAACGATTACTCACTCTATACCTCTCGGCAGTTTGAGTGATTTTGCCCAATTTGACTTTCTCAAGTCCAAATGGGTATTTCATGAAACAAGTGATAAATGCTCTAGTCGGGTCTTACTATCTCTAGGTTCGACCCTTTAATTGGGGCTATCAATTTCTTGAATTTACCCCAATTCCTAGTTAGCTAAGTTTTCCTAGACTTAGCCTCTCTTTATCAAGTAGAGACTAAGTTAATTAGGCATCAATCAATTTTTGCAACCATTTCTCACATTCAAGCAAGAACTAGGCTAAACATCATAAGCCCTAAATCAATTACCCACTAAGTACCCATAATAGGGTTGGGTCACAACCCTAGCTAAGGGTTTAGCTACTCATGAAGAATGAAGAAATTAAAGAAGAAACTAAGATAAAATTCATAATACTTGATTAAGGAAAGAAAAACTAATTTTTAAAAGCTAAACTAGTACAAAATTACCCAATACAGTAAATAAAAACGACTCTAAAATGTTCAGGTGCTCCAAACTTTCAAAACTTAACCTAAAAATGACAAAAAGATCTATTTATACCCAGCTAAAAATATCTGACAAAATTGCCCATGCGGAGGTTGTGCGGCCGCACAATTCTGTGTGCGGTACGCACTTTGAGAGTGACTGGTTAAGTGGGATTTCTCCGGTCACATAAAATTGGGATGCAGTCACACTTCCTCTAATAGTGCGGACCGCACATTTTTGAGTGCGGCCGCACACTTGAACTTGGACTGGAGCTGGACTTTTTTCTGCGGACCGCACAATTATGAGTGTGGTCGCAGTTTGGCATTCTACGGCCGCACAATAATGGTGTGGTATGCATATATTCAAGCTCCAAAATGCATATTCTCTGAATCTAGTCTTCTGCGGCCGCACAATAATTATGTGGTCCGCACTCTGTGAAGGAATTCCATCAGTGCATCTTTATAGTTTGCGGCCGTACACAATATTGTGCGGTCCGCACTGTTGCCTTTTTTGTCTTGTTTTGGTCCTTGTCCAATTTTACTCCTTTTTGAGTTGATTTTCACTTATTTGGCTCGTCTCCCAATATTCCTTCAAGAAAGCACATTTCAGTAGTTCTCAGGAATACCTTTAAGCATTTTTGAGCTAAAACGCAAGTAAAACAGAGCATATAAGCAGTCAAAATCCCACTTATCACTTACCAACGCCTAGTAAACTGGATGTTCGAAGAACAAATAGGGAAATCTATGGAAGTTTACATTGATGACATGTTAGTTAAGTTCCTGCGAGCAGAGGACCATTTTAAGTATTTGCAGGAAACCTTCAGTATATTGAGGAAATACAACATGAAGTTGAATCTTGAAAAATACGCGTTCGGGGTAGGTAAATTTCTCGAATTCATAGTATCCAACCGAGGAATCGAGATCAACCCCGACAAGATCAAATATATCGAGGATATCACGGTAGTAGACAACGTGAAGGCCGTGCAAAGGCTAACCAGGAACATAACCTCCCTGGGGCGATTTATCTTGAGGTCTTCCAATAAGAGTCATAAATTTTTTCTCGTTGCTGAGGAAGCAAAATAACTTCACATGGACTCTGAAATGCCAACGGGCCTTGGAAGAGCATAAATGATACTTGTCGAGCCCGCTGTTGCTTCACACACTGAGGGCAGACGAACAACTGGACTTATATCTGGCAGTATCAGAGATAGCGGTAAGTGGAGTCCTAGTTCGGGAAGAACAAGGTACGCAATTTCCGATTTATTATGCTAGCCGGACCTTGGGCGAGGCTGAAACTAGATATCCCCACCTATAAAAATTGGTGCTTGCTTTGATAAGCGCCTCTAGGAAACTGAAACCATACTTTCAATATCACCCCAATGTGTTATGACAACTTACCCATTGCAAAATATAATGCATAAACCTAAGCTTTCAGGATGATTGGCCAAATGGGCCGTAGAAATCAGCGGGTACAATATTGAATATCGAGCCCGGACAACCATTAAGTCTCAAATTTTGGCATACTTCGTGGTTGACTTCACGCCGGCCCTAATACCCGAGGTTTAAAGAGAGTTGTTGGTAAACTCAGGAACATCCTCAGGAATCTGTACCCTCTTTGTGGATGGTGCATTGAACACAAAGGGGTACGGACTTGGAATCATACTATAGCCGCCCATAGGAAACGTGGTTAGACAATCTATTAGAACTGTGAAATTGACTAACAACGAGCCCAAATATGAGGCCATGATTGCAGTTCAGGAACTAGCCAAAAGATTGGGGGCGGAGGTCATCGAAGACAAGTATGACTCCCTCCTTGTGGTGAATCAGGTTAACGGAACGTTCGAAGTCAGAGAAGAACGAATGCAATGGTACTTAGATAAGTTACAAGTAACTTTACATTTATTTAAGGAATGGACTTTGCAGCACATACCTCGATAATCAAAATAGCGAGGCCGATGCCCTCACAAACTTAGGGTCGTCAGTCGAGGATAACAAGCTCAACTCAGTGGCCGTTGTGCAACTCATGAGGTCGGTAGTTGAAGAAGGTCACACCGAGATAAATTCCACGAGCTTAACCTGGGATTGGAGAAATAAATACATAGAGTATTTGAAGACCAGGAAACTTCCCTCAGATCCAAAATAATCGAGGGCCTTGCGCACAAAGGTAGCCCGATTCACTTTGTCCGAAGACGGAACCTTGTTCAGGAGAATGTTCGATGGCCCACTAGAGATATGTCTAGGACCGAGATATACCGAGTATGTTCTGAGGGAAGTTCACAAGGGCACTTGCTGAAATCATTCAGGCGCCAAATCATTGGTTCAAAAGGTAATCAGATCCAGCTATTACTGGATCGACATGGAAAAAGATGAGAAGGAGTTTTTTAAAAAATGTGACAAATGCCAAATATTTGCACCGATGATTCACCAACCCGAGAATTGCTGCATTCAATCTTGTTGCCATGGTCATTCATGAAGTGGGGAATGGACATCATTGTCCCTCTTCCATGGGCACGAGGTAAGGCTCAATTTACCTTATTTATGACTGATTATTTCTCTAAGTGGGTTGAAGCACAGGCATACGATAAGGTTAGGGAGAAGGAAGTCATCGACTTCATTTGGGACCACATCATATGTCGGTTCGGGATGCCATACGAAATTGTGTGTGACAACGGGAAATAGTTCATCGGCAGCAAGGTGACCAAGTTTCTCGAAGATCATAATATCAAAAGAATCTTATAGACACCTTATCATCCTATCAGAAATGGGCAAGCCGAATCGAACAACAAAACCATCATCCAAAAACTTAAGAAGAGGTCAACTGACGCCAAAGGGAAATGGAAGGAGATCCTACCCGAAGTCCTTTGGGCATACCGCAGGACTGCGAAGACCAGTACCAGGGTTACTCCATTCTCATAGGTTTATAGAGCCGAAGCCCTAATTTTGGTCGAAGTCGGGGAGCCAAGTATCAGATACCTATATGCAATAAAGGAGTCAAATGACGAGGCCATGAGTACGAGCTTGAGGTTATTGGATGAAAGGCGTGAAGCCACTCTTGTTCGGTTGGCTTCCCAAAAATAATGGATTGAGATGTACTACAATCGAAGAGCCAACCTTCGATTTAATGTCGGGGACTTAGTGTTAAGGAAAGTCACCCTAAACACCCGACGTTCGAACGAAGGGAAATTGGGTCTGAATTGGGAAGGACCGTACCAGATTCTCAAGGTCACCAGGAAGGGTCCTACAAGCTCGGAATGATGAATGGAGAACAACTACCGAGCAATTGGAATACATTTCACCTAAAATGGTAGTACTTCTAAGGTAAGACCCCATTCCATTTCTTTTTTTATTTCGGACTAATACATGCAGGTGATCAACAAGAAGCGGTACAAAATCTTTAGGTCTGAAAGCATGCATTGCACTTTTTTTCCTTAGACAAGTTTTGTCCCAAATGGGGTTTTCGGCAATGTTTTTACGAGGCAACAATGGATCGTGCTAACTTATAATCAAGTACGATTATGAATCGCTACCGAAGATCAATTCAACAATATCCGAGGTTCCTCTACGATAAACCTCGAATACTGGGGGTGAGGGGATTACCCTCGAATATGCATTACCTTAGGATATCAACTTTAGCGAGGAAATTACTTCGTAAAGGAAGGGTCTCGATAGATAGGATTTATTGTAAGGGCCAAACGGTCAAACGAACTATTCCCACATAGATTACTCGAGCCATGACATAAAACATGTACGCATGTATGAATGTTTTGCATAAGAATCAAGAGAAGTACTTTCCTTGCAATTATCTTATGTTTTAAAAATTTCCTCTTGACATCCCTTAAAGAGTTTCGTACTTCCGATCTCCTGAAAATAACGAGCCCAAGGGAAATCCATAACCAAAACACGAACGACCACTCCCCCACTCGGGGAGTGCCGTCTGAGAAGCTCGAACAACCTAAGTCACTAGGCCTCGGGGCATAAGACTTATTAGGCAACTCCCTAATTTTTAAAAGCCACGACCACCCCACTCGGGGACTATTATCTTGGGCAAGCTAGGATAGCTCGGGAAAACAAGTCCAATGGGCAGCTTCCAAACTTAAAGGCTACGACTGAATTAACACGGGTCAGAGATGTCCGAAACCCATAACAAAAACTAGGCCTTCAAAAAAAGAAAATTTTTCACAATCGATTCTAAAGGCTACCCTCCGCAAACTACAATCTCGGCTACCTACTCGGGGAAAAGGTTCCGATAACACCAAACCCCCAAGATGCCTTAAAATGAAGTAAGGTAAAAACAGGGTTTGTTCGAACTTTCGGACATAGCCTAAATTAATTTATGTTAAGGCGTTCCGACCCTTATGAATAAAAGTAAATAAGAAAAGGGAAATTTGAAAGACAAAAGGGAAATTTGAAAGCTAAAGGGAAAAAAAGCCTTGTATATATAATCATTTTACAAAGGCCAGAATGGCCCGATATAGGAATGTACAATGGCCAAAACGACCTCAAAAAGATGCAAAAAGAAAAACGTCTAATGACCTAAGTGGTCTGGTCCTCATCGGAGGCAGAGTCTTCATCTTCGGGGTCTTCCCCACCTTCAAATTCAGACAAGCTCAAGGAGCCTTCCTCGGGAAAAGCCAGCTTCCGGGCCTTGGCTTCTTCTACCTTGGCATTCTTGATTTCCGCCATTATATCAAAGCCCGGAGCGTTCTCCCTCGAGGGATTCCCTACAATATTCCCACCTTGTATGATGCACCATGCTCTTGGCCTATGCCTTGATAGCCTCGACGTCAACCTTGAATTTGGCCACTCTAGCATCGACCTTGGTATTGGCCATGGCCACCTCAGATTTGGCCGCCTCGAGCTCCGTGGCCAGGGACTCTTGGCAGTAAATAGTCGAGTTAAGATCATATTGGAGCTCCTCATCCTTTTGGCCTGCACAAAGATCTTCTCCTTTACATCCTGATGCTGAGCCTCGACCGACTCCAGTTGTGCTTGGACAACTTCCTTTTTCGAGGCTAATAGGTCCATATTTTTCTTGAACTCCTCAGCCTCAGCTTGTATCGTATCTATTCCTAGAGTTGCCCGATATGTTCAAGCCTCTGTTGGACCTACATGATCGGATCATTAGCCACTATGTCCAATTCGTCTTCACTATCGTGAAGTACTCGAATTACCTGCTCGGCTATCTCGTGTTCCCTCCGAGCCGCTTCTAACTCGGCCTGAAGCTTCTCACTCAGAAGCTTGTAAGTACCCCTCTTCTCGGTGAGCTCTCGAACCTCAACCTCGTGCTGGGTTAACTTTTCCTGGATTTGGAGAAAATCCTCATGGTGCAATACCGAGGCCTGCAGACGTAAAGAAAGGTGTAATGATTATTTAAAACTTCAAATTTAAAATAAGTAATGAAGTGACACTCGAAGTTATCTGATTCAAAGAATGTTGGGCCTCGTTGAATAGGTAGGGCGCTTCCACCACGCCCATCACGGCCTGGTCCTCTTCGGTCACGAAGGAGCCGAGGTAGCTAGCAACCCCCTGGGGTAGATAAAACCCGGGCATCCTCCGGGACAGAGAAAATTATTGACCGCCTACGGCTGGGGTTAACACTTGGGGCTGGGAATCGATCTACCAGTTTTGGGCTCGATGAAGACCCGCTGGCACCCGATGACGGTACCTTCCTTGGCACCGGCAAGTCACCAAGCCCGGTGACATCTTTCGAAGCAGTGGACTCTAATCCATCCAAGAAGTGGTGGATATCAGTTTCCCCCCAGGGCCCTCACAAGAACGACTTTCTAACATACCGGCTTCGCGAATCATGGCGTATGAAATATGAGAGGACCCGGTAATGTCGATCTATCCAAGATCATCTCTCAGGGAAGCTTCCTTCGCTCGAGAAGCGTCAGCCTTGGTCTCTCTTCCGACCCTCAGTGGCCTCACCCCCTTCTGGTTCGGGAGGTTCAGCTAAAAATCCCTCATCGACCTCTGTCAGTTCGGAGGGCCCTTGTATCACGACACTTGTCCACACGTTGGCCACCAACTTGGATTTTTCTTCTTCTTATTCTTCATGCTCGTCCTTTAGCTGGTGGATTTAGTCCGAGGATAGAGCACCGGTGCTTCCCTTTGGCTTGCGCGACCTCTTCTTCGGTTTTTTCTTTTCCTAGTTCGGGGAACTTAGAGCCCTTATTCTCTTATTTTCATCACCCTGCCTCGGAGCAGGGGACTCGAGAGGCACATCCTCATCACCATATGGAGGACTTATAGCAACGTCCTTGGGGAGACCTGCAAGAGAAAATAGAAAAGAGTTCGACAGCAAAAGAAGAAATCAAACATTATTACATCAGGAAAGAAAACTTACCATGATTACAGTCCTCCCATCGACCTTTCTATAATTCCATCCAAGCACACTTAGAACACGGTCTCTGTGATACAAGGCCCTCGACCCATTCTTTGAGTTGAGGAACCACGTCTGACATCTGGGCCACGACTGCAACACCAAAAACATCAATAAGAAAGGAGATAAGAGGGAAACCAACAAGATTGAATCTTCAAGGAAAAGTACTACTTACGTTTCATGTTCCATTTCTCGGGAAATAGAATATCCTTGGTAGCCATCAGGTCTGAAGTCTATTCGAACAAATCGGCATATCTAACCTCGGCCCTGAGCCTCATCTATACTAGAGAATGGGACCCTACTGGACCGGTGAGCAAGCTTGATCAGCCCCCCTCGGTAGAGTCGGGGAGTGTAGAGAAGCATAAGATGATCGAGGGTGAAGAAACACCCCTCGATGTTGATTACAAAGAATCAAAGGAGAACTACTACTATCCACAAGGACAGGTGGATCTGGCAAGGAGTCACGGCGTACATCTTACAGAAGGCAATGATGATTGGGTCTAAGGGACCCAATGTTAAAGGGTAAGTGTAAACACTTTGAAAACCCTCCATGTGTGTAGTGATCGACTCCTCGGGCGAAGGCACCACCACATGCTTGTTGGCCTAGTTGCAATCCTCTTTAACCTTGGTGAGGAGATCATCGGTGATTGTGCATATGTACCTTGAGACCGGCTCACATCGGCCCGGTATCAAGGAAATCTTTTCAACCTTAAAATTGGCAACGGTTGGGCACCCTACCAGAATGAACTCCTCAGTGTGAGGTTTCACCGCAGGTCCATCGCCGGTAGGTCGTGATGAAGAGGTGGCTTCCTTTTGCGGTACAATCTTAGAAGTTTTCACCATTGTAGAATAGAAGAAACGGAAATTGGGAAGGTATGTGGTTTGCAAAAAGTTCAAGAAATTTGGGTGCAAGAGTTACAAAGCAAAGGATTTTTGAAAAACAAGAAAATGAGGAGCTTTGAACGTAAAGTTTGAATAAATGAAGGTTAGGTTATTTATAGCTTCCCGATGACGATTCAAAACCCGTAGTGGCTGACCAGCAACTGACAGACATTTAATGCCTTGGTAACTGAATCGACATGACGTTTTGGTATCTACTTGTTGCTTACGTCATAGTCAGGTGTCTTAGTGACCACTCGTCGCTATGTCATGTACCATCGAGACGGGATTCGGAAGTTCATATCGTTTCTCATCATCTTCTTTTCGAGAAATGAGGGGACTATCTGTATACGGTAAAAATCGGGCTCGCTCTTTGTGTGAATAATCAATACTGTAATATAATAGGTTAAGGTTCAACCTCGGATTATATCGAACCGAGGTATGAAGTTATATCGTCAAGATCGAGACCCCGTGAACAAATAAAATCGAAATCAGGCGAGATCGAGGGAAGTTTTTCAAGCCGAATAACAGAAGGACGAAATATCTGCGATCGATTGTAGATCACGGCGGAAATCTCGACAGATATCAAGGATATGCCGATTAATTAGAAAATCATGAGATTTTTATCTTATATAGAATTGTATCAAGAGTAGGATTCCCCTACTATATAAAGGGCTCCTAATCATTTGTAAGACACATCACATTATGCAACATAAAGCAATATACTGTCACTTTCTAGCTTTTCTCATCTTGTTATTCTGTTCATATTTCAGTTGAGACATCTCTTGGTTTGAGGGTGATTGAACTCGAGGGACAAGGCTCTTCGATTCGTGTGGTTTGCATTTATTCTTTTTTCGTCAATTTCAATATTAATTTATTCTCTTAATTTGTACCAAGTTCTATCACGTATCTTTAAAATCGAGTATCAATTTAATTATTATCCGATTTTTAGGGTAAACAATTTTGTGGGATTGTTTCCTATTTTTCTTTATAATTATGCCCTGACTTATTACATTATAATTCTATTTTACCTTTACTTTTTATTTTATTTTAATCCAAATCTTCTAACCTATAACCTACGTCTTCATTCCTTTTATCCTTCTGCCGCTTCCAACTCCAATGTCAGGTATAGGTTTTGCCTTATTTTGTTTTGTTCTTTCTTCTACTTTGGTTTTTAACTCTAATTCTAATTACTTTATCTCCAATTAGATGTAAATAGTGATTTTTAATTCCAATTCTAATTACTTTGTGTGTAATTCTTGATAATATTTAAAATAATTGAGGGTATTTTAGTAAACTTATCAGTTACAGTACAATAGGATACAGTCAAACCAAATATCAAAATGGTATTTGACAACAACAAACAATATAATCAATCCAAAACGAATCATTCATAATACAATACAATACAATACAATACAATACCATACAATACAATACGATACATTATAAAACGATGTGTAACAATGATCCAAACAGAGTGTAAAAGTACAACTCTTTTTGTCGAGTAGAAATTTTTCTTACTTGCAACAGTCATTTTTGTGAAAATATGAGATTACGCTAATAAGTCAAAGGGATAAGGGTCAAATTTATTTCGGTACTATTTTGAAATTAAGTAACTTTGTTCGCCGTTTTATGTTGGGTCTAAATTAACTCGCCAGTTGAAAATTTTTTCATTTTGCCCTTGATCTTTAAAGGAGATCCAATCAAATGATATTTAAAACAAGGGGAAAATGCTAAAATTTCCCCTTAACCATTAAAATTAGAGCAAACATACCTTATGTTTGATTTTGGTCTCAAAAATACCCTGTCGTTAGCATATTGGCTCAAATATGTCCCTCAAAGTTAACATATCTCCAAGTACCACTTTAAAGGGTAAAATGATACTTGGAGATCTGTTAACTTTGATGGATATAACTGAGTCAATATGCTAATTAGGAGTGCATTTCTGGGACCAAAATCAAACGAGAGATTACTCTATTTTTAATAAATTTTGGTCCTTTTCCCACAATAATCAAAACTCAAAAATAGATGGGACTAAATTTGGACCTTCTTCCTTCAATTAATTGGGCATGTGAATTCACCTATTTCAAGTTGGATCTCCATTATAATAAGGACAAATATGAATATTGATAAATTCAAAGTTTAACTATAACGACGCGGCCAGTCGTTTTGAGAATTAGCGTCCCATTTGGTGGCTTAAGGCTTCGAGTAGCTTCGTGTTATTTATTATGACTTGCTTATGTGGCCGGGTTCGATTTTCGAATAATTCGGGATCAATTTGGAAGAAGGATTCTTGTTTTAGAAGCTTAAGTGGTAAGAGTTGACCGGAGTTTGACTTTGTGTAGACGACTACGAAATGGTGTTTTGATGATTCCAATAGCTTCGTGTGGTTATTTTTGACTTAGGCGTGCGTCTAGATTTGGATTTGGAGGTTCGTAGGTTGATTTTGATGCATTTTGGGAAAGATTGGATTGCTAAAGGTTTGGAAGATTGAGAGGTTGGCCGGGAGTTGACTTTGTTATTATCGGGTTCAGATTTCGATTTTGGGAGTTGTTATAGCTTTGTTGTTTCATTTCGAACTTGCATGCAAAATTTGACTTCATTTCGGGTTGATTTGATATGTTTCGGTGCGAGTTGTAGAATTTGAAAGTTCATAAGTTTATTAAGATTGATTTGTAGTGCGATTTGTAATTTTGATGTTTTTTGTTGTGATTTGAGGCCTCGAAAAGGTCTGCATTATGTTAAGGAACTTGGTGGTATGTTAGGATGGGGTCACGGGGCCCCGGGTGCATTTCCGACAAGTTTCAGATCAATTGGATCATATTGGGTGAGGCTGGTCTAGGCAGAGTTCTGGTGTGGTCGCACCTGCGGATCACTGGGCTCATGTAACGACCCAGCTGGTATTTTTGAGAGTTAGAGCCCCGATCCCCAAATAACTGCTTTCCCCACGTTTGTTTCTGCTTTTGGGACTTGTCGGAGTGTTTAGCTATGAAATTCGGAGAGTTTTGGGACAGCTTAGTCCCTAATTATGTGTTAAGCCTTAAAAATTAGACCGTGGGTGGAACTATGTGAAGACGAGTCCGGAATGGAGTTCTGTCTGCTCTGTTATCTCCGTTTAGTGATTTTGGGGTTAGGAGCACATCCAGAATGTGGTTTCGAGGTCTGTAGTAGAGTTAGACTTGAATTGGTGAAAGTTAGAATTTCGGCGAATTCTTCCGATAGGTAAAATTTTGATATCGGGATCGGAATGGGATTCTGAGAGTGGCTGTAGATCCGTAGTGTTATTTGTGACCCGTGTGTCAAATTTCAGGTCATTAAGAATAGTTTTGACGTGTTTCGGCATCGTTGTGTATTTTTGGAAATTCTTAGTTTTTTGGCTTGAATCCATGTATAATTTGTAATTTTTGGTGTTATGTGATGTGGTTTGAAGGCTCGACTAAGTTCGAGTGAGGTATTAGGACTGGTTGGTAGTTTTGGTTGAGGTCTCGGGGGCCTCAGGTGGGTTTCGGATGCTCAAACGGGAAGATTTTTGACTTAAGCCTATAACTGAAGTTGCTGGTTTTGGTGTCTCGCACCTGCGGAATGGGAGCCGCAGGTGCGGACATGCAGGTGTGATAAGGGGTGCGCACGTGCAGTTTTTCCCAAGGACGACTGGGTCCGCAGGTGCGGCTGGGAGATTGCAGGTGCGTCCCAGGCACCGCAGGGGCGTCCCCATCCCAATTAATGAGTTTTCTCACATGCGATGCATTTTTCGCAGGTGCGGTCCAATGGGCCGCAGAAGCAAAAATTGCTGGGCAGAAATAGGCAATTCGAGGGTTTGGCCTTCATAATTTCTAAAATCAATTGGAGCTCGGGATTTGGCGATTTTGTGAGGATTTTTAAGAGGAGATCAATAGGTAACGATTCCTAATCTTATTTCCCTTGTATTTCATCAATATATAGTGAATTTTTCAATCTAATTAGGGAGAAATGATGGGAAAATGTTTGAAAATGAGAGAAAGGTCCCCCAATTGATAATCCAAGTTTTGAGTGAGATTTCAACGTCGGATTGTGATGATTTTTGGTTGAGTGTACTCATGAGTGAATGGGTGTGCGGAATTTGTGACTTTCACCCGATTCCGAATCGTGGGCCCGAGAGACTTTTTCGGAGATTTTTCCTAATTTCACGCTTAGGCTTCAAATTTATTTGTTGAACTAGTTTCTTGAAATGATATTCACATTATGAAACTTATTTGAATAGATTCGGGCCATTCTGAGTTTGGTACTCGTGGCAAGAACGTGATTCCGGGTTGATTTGAGCAGTCAAGGTAAGTGGCTTGCCTAACTTTGTGTTGGGGACTTCCCCCTTAGGATATTTGTTGCTAAATGTTGTGTGGGAGCCGTGTACGTGAGGTGACGAGTACGTACACGGGCCGTTGTTTCAAAAATCTCATTTTCTTCCTTACAAAAATATACATTATTCTCTCTTCTATGAACTTGCTCTTATATGACATATATTGTCTAGTTTAGATTAGGAAAGCATAATTACGTGCTTAATTGTCTACTTGATTCTTTTCTGTGCGCCATGTTTAGTTAAGCCCTTATATGACTTATCTGTGATTAGTATAGACCGTGTGATTCGATGTTATGCTTGTCATTCATCCTGCATAGCATATTTAATTTGGGACTACGGACGTATTCCGGGAGATCCCCCTGTACTGCATATTTATTTTGGGACTACATACGTATTCCGGGATATCCCCCTGTACTGCATATTTATTTTGGTACTATGGACGTAATACGGGAGATCCCCCTGTACTGCATATTTATTTTGGGACTACAGACGTATTCCGGGAGATCCCTCTGTACTGCATAATCATTTGGAACTACGGGACGGTATCCCGGGCGATTCCACTTTGTGATTTTTATTGTGTTGAGACGAGGTCCTTCTTTACTGTAGAACTTATATTGTTTTTCTTAAATTGTTTTACTGTATACATTACCTATCTTTGTACTATTTTAAATTGATTTACATAGAAATCCAGTAGAGCCTTAACCTGACCTCGTCACTATCTGACTGGGGTTAGGCTTGGCACTTACTGGGTACCAAATGTGGTGTACTCATGCCCTTTCCTGCACATGTTTTTCATGTGCAGATCTAGGTACGAGCTATCAGACTCGTGGTTAGTCGCTGCTACTGATTCTAGGAGACTGCAAGGTATTTCTGCCGAGTCCGTAGAATTCTCCTAGTCTCCTTCCATTCTATCTTGTAGAGATGTTCTTATGTACTTTTCAGTTTTATTTAGAGCTACAGTAGTGTTAGAAGCTTGTGACTATCTGTGACATTCCGGATTTTTGGAATTTATATTTTTGTATGAGCCGAGCGGCCAAGACGTTATTTATGTCATTGCCCTTATCCCCTTTATTGCTTGTGTTTCAATTTAATTTTTCCCTTTATGGTAGGCTTACCTAGTCGTAGAGACTAGGTGTCATCATCCCGTCACGACACCTTCGGAGGGTAGTTCGGGTCGTGACAACGCAAGTGCGATGGTCGCAGGTGCGGAGATGAAGGTGCAGGAGCGAGTTGGTTCACGCTGGTGCGGACGTGAGTTGAGTTGCAAGTCTTCGTAGGTGCGGAGCATTTGTCGCAAAAGGGACTCCACAGGTGCAATTGGTCTCTAGCAGGTGCGATTCCTGGGATGATAAGTGAAGGCCCGCATATGCAGTAAATTGCTCGCAAAAGTGAGAGCGCATGTGCGCGTGTTTGTCCGTAAATGCGAACGTGCTAGGCAGAAAGGTTATAAGTCGAGGGTTTGGCCATTTTCTTCATATTTTGAGTTGTAGACTTCGAATTTGAGCGATTTTTGAGATTTCTTTACGTGTTTTATTGGGGAAGTATTCTTTATCCGTAATTGGTTATATTATATGATTCCATATTTATTTTTATCATTAAATTAGTGAATTGAATAGAAGAAAATGGGAATTTTTGTAAATCTTTCAAAAATGAAAATGAGGATTTGAAGGACGATTTGATACCAGAATTGGATAATTTTGGTATGGTTGACCTCGTATCGGAATGGGTGTTCGAATGTTGTGAATTTTGGCAGGTTCCGAGTTGCGGGCTTGTGGTTGACTTTTTAATTTTACTTAAAGATCAAAACTTTATTATCTAGAATTGTTTCCTATGAGTTTTATTTATATTATTAAGTTATTTGGCTAGATTTGAGCCGCCCGGAGGTTGTTTTACACGAGAAGGTCATTTTAGAGTATCGATCTAGCTTCTTTGAGGTAAGTATCTTGCCTAACTTTGTGTGGGGAACTATCCCTTAGGATTTGAGTCATTTGTGCTAGTTGTGTCATGTGAAGGCCGTGTACGCGAGGTGATGAGTGCGTACTCGGGCTTATTTGTGAAAGTTTGACCGTTTAGGACTCTTATGTTCTTATGTTCATTAAAAATGAAGTTGTATTATCATGTTAAATCCTCTAATTACTAAATTCACCCATGTGTCTTATTTGGAGTTGATTGATTCATGTTCTACCCTTGTTCCCAATAAATGCTTATGTGCCTTAATTGAAGTTGTTGCTTCTTTTATTGCCATGCTGTCTTTTTCGTAACTTCTTAGCCTTAATTGAAGTTATTTTTGTCTTTCTCGTAATTGCTTAACATTAATTCAGGCTTTTGTTACCTCTTTCATAGTTGACTTATCCTTATTTGGAATCTTTCATTCATGCTATCTCTCTTATCGTCGAGTTGTACTTATGTGAATCATTATTACACATTATCTCTCCCCTTGTTGAGCTATTCTTGTTAAAACCATTATTATCGGTGGTGTCTTTTATTATGAGCCCGTTCTTTCGTTTCTTTGTGTTATGTAGTTCTTGTGTTGATTTACTTGTCGTACTCTCGTGTTATTGTTGTTATTGTTGTTGTTGTTGTTGTTGTTGTTGTACTCAGTGTTATTAAGTTGAGGGCTATGCGTGGTTGTGGGATTGAAATTTTTTTGAGGAAAAGTGGTGGCATATGAGCACATGTGGTGAAAGACCTTATATTGTGTTGTTATGTTTTGGCACACGTGGTATTGTTGAGAGGATTGTTGGGGGGTTCGCACGTGAATTGTCTGTGCTATTGTTATTATTGGTATTTGCACATGCGGCGTTACAAGGCGGGCTATATATGTGGGTTTGCGCATTTGGCGAGACAAGGTGGGAATATTATTATGCGCATGCAGAGAGACAAGGCGGGCATTTACTTTACTGTTGTGCACGTGGAGAGACAAGGTGAGCTATGTCGGGGAGTGATTTGTGATGACTTGTGATGGCCTGGGGGCATTGTTATTGACAATATTTGTGTAATGGTGTACCTACCTTGTGTGAGTTATACATTACATATTTTGTGGTGATTGCTCTCTATGTGCCGTTCATGGTCTCTACTCTTACTTGTTGACTTGAGTTGTGATAGAACACTTGCACAATTATACACGTAATTAATCACCCGCATCGATTTAAGAATACGATTCCTGATGTTATGAACCATTTACATGTACTCTCATTTACTTTCCTTCTGTGAGAGAGTTGTTGTATAGGCATGTGAGTTGTCCGTGCGGTCAAAAGTCATTATTATTGTTGGCACGTGAGTTGTCCGTGCGGGTGAGACATTATGACTCAATTGGAGTCATTTGTGCGGTTATGAATTGTAATGTGGGCACAAGATACCAAGTGATTAGGGTTCATGAATATAGACCCGTGAAATGTGACTATGGGGTGAAGTACTTCGGGAAAGTCCTTGAACAAAGCTTGGTCTCACCGGACTTACACAGTGTTCTTATTGAGTTGTTACTTCTTTTAGTTACTTGGTCTCACCGGACTTACACTGTGTTCAGCTCACTCTAAGTCATTATTCCCTGTTTTTTCCCTATTGCTAATCGTTGTTTCTAGTGTTTTATTGCGAGTATTGTTTGTCATCTTTACCATGCTTAGCCTTAAATTGACATAACTTTTCCTGTTAACATTCACACTTGTACAGGTTGCTTATTCTAATAGATGTCTTGATTGTACCTCGTCACTACTCCACCGAGGTTAGTCTTGATACTTACTGGGTACTACTGTGGTATACTCATGTTACGCTTTCTGCACATTTTTGTGCAGATCCAGGTACTTCAGAGTTGGTTGATCACTAGCTAGCTGTTTGAGTTTTGCTGTGGAGACACAAGGTATACCTGTTGTCGCGTTTGTATGCCTCAAAGTCACATTCTGATATTGTACTTGTACTGTCTATTTCTATTCTGGAACAACTGTATTTAGATGATTTTTCTAGTAAACTCAGTAGAGCTTATGACTTGTACTATCGATTTTGGGTATTGTACTGCACTCGGGATTATTAGTGTGATGACCTGATAGGACAGCTAAAGCTTTAGAACCTAATTCTATGTTTCGAAGCCTCATTTAGCTTCATTAATCCTTCCTTGATTTGTGTGCGCAATCTAGGTATCTTTCCGGGAGGCTTTTATGTTAAAAACTGATAAAATATGAAATTTTACGTTACAAATTTATTTGAGATGACTTCGGTCAAATTTTTGAGCAAACGGACTCGGATTCGTGTTTTGAAAGTCCCGGTGGGTCCGTATCGTGATTTGGGACCTGGGCGTATGCCCCAAATCTAATTCAGAGTTCCCTAGATCGAGTTTTTGATTTTTGTTGAAAAATGAAAGTTTAAAGGTTTAATGATTTTAAAGAACTGGACAATTTTTGACTTTGTTGATATCGGGTTTGTATTTTGGTTTCAGAACCCGGTATATGTCCATTACTATATTGATGACTTGTCTGTCAAATTTGGTGAGAAACAGAGTTGGTTTAACATGTTTCTGACGTTCGATTGTTAAAATAGAAGTTATAAAGTTTTCTTGAAAATGTCATTTGGTTTGGTGTCCTATTCGTAGTTCTAGGCTTTATTTTGGTATTTTGATCGCACGAGCAAGTCCATATGATGTTTTTGGACTCGTGTGCATGTTTGGTTTGGAGCCATGAGTTTCAGATAGTCTACAGACATATTGAACTTAGGAAATTTTCTGTTTTTTTTCACTTCTGTTAGTTTCTGATGCGTTGCGCTTCGCGATTGTGAAGGGGATCTGGGCTGGGTAGGAGTTCGTTCTACATGAACGCGGATCACTGGGGCGCCTGCTCTACGCGAACGCGGCCGGTCACACGCGACCGCGTAGTTTAGTGAGGTAGGGCTGAGAATTTGAGGTGACTCTATGCGAACACGTGCCCAGTCTCACGAACGTAGATGTTAGGTGGGATATACCTTTGCAAACGCTTGGAGTCTCTCGCGATCGCGTAAGCCAAACAACCTCTACTCTTCGCGAACGTGTCAGGGTTCACGCGAACGCGATGAACTCCTGACTCCAGTGATTAAAATAGTTCCACTTTTTTCATAAAATCTCCTTTAGAGCTCGGCCTAGAGGTTATTTTTAAGGAAAAAGCACAAATCAATTCATAGGTTTGAACACTTTAACTCATTTTCTTTCGTTTCTAACATCACTCATTAATTTCTATCCCTAATCTTTGTTCTTCCATGGTATAAAACTAGGGATTTAGGAAGAATTGAGGGTTTCTGTAAATTAGGGATTTAGACCTCAAATTGAGGTCGAATTCCGAAACAAATTGTATAATCGGGCTCGGGGGTGAATGGATAAATGAATTTTGGTTAGAACCTCGGGTTTTGACCAAGCGGGCCCGGGGTCGATTTTTTACTTTTTGGGGGAAAGTTTAAAAATTCTAAATTTATGAATTGCAATTGATTCCTTTAGCAATATTTGATACTTTGAGTCAATTGTGGTTAGATATGAGTCGTTTGGCGGCAGATTCAACGGGAAAGACCCGGTAGAGCTTTGAATTGGTCTTCGGAGCAAGGTAAGTGTCGTGGTTAACCTTAACTTGAGGGATTAAGACGTGTTTGCCTATTTGCTACATGTTTAGATGTTTGGTACAACATATGTGTGAGATGACGAGTACTTATGCGCTGTTGTTGGGTCAAAACATGCGGTGGAACTTGTTTTCTTACAATTTATTCCTTCCTTTGAACATGATATCCATGATTAGACTAGTTAATTACTAAATAGATTGTTCTTTCCACATTTATGAGCTACTTGAGATAATTGAGTATTGTTTTCTGAAGTTAAGGTTGGTATTGTGGAAACATTGTTGATGTGAGGTATGTTCTTGCTTATTCTGTCTCTCTTTTGTTTATGTTTATTGTTATATGATAAGGGAGAGTGTTAATGCACGAAGGGTGATGACGTGCTGTATCTATTGATTATGATGAAAATGAGAGTAAAAACACGAAGGGTTATACCGTGCAGTTATTATTGTTTCATAGTGAGGTTGAGAGTAAAAGCAGGAACAGTGATGTCGTGCCGATATTATTATTTCACAGTGAGGTTGAGAGTTAAAGCACGAAGGATGATGCCGTGCCGATATTCTTGTTTCATAGTAAGGTTGAGAGTAAAAGCACGAAGGGTGATGCCGTGCAGTTTTATTCTTTATTTTTTATTCAATTTGCTGGTTAGAGGCTTATTGATTGTTTCTTGTTGTAATTCCCAATAGTATTTATCGTATCTTGTACGCCTTTCGCATGTCCCCTCCTAAAATCACATGTTCAACTTTTACTTGTTATTGTGTTGTACGTATATTGTTATCTGCACAAGTTTATTTTTACGTGGGTGTCTTCTCAAAGCCTCGTCACTACCTCGTCAAGGTTAGGCTTGACACTTACGGAGTACATTGGGTCGGTTGTACTCATACTACACTCTGCACTTCTTGTGTAGATTTTGGTATTGGTCCCAGCTGTCCGTGAGGCGTTTAAGCTTGGATTTGCTTTTGGAGACTAGAGGTAGTTCTTCTGGCGTTCGCAGACCTTGAAGTCCCCTTCCATTTCCCTTAGTTTACTGTTCTTTTCGTTTAAGACAATTGTATTTATTTCAAACCATGTTTGTAGAAACTCTAGAAGCTCGTGAATTGTGACTGTAGATCTGGGTTGTACTTAGATATTAAAGATGTTTATTTATTTCGCACTTAGTATAAATTTTCAGTTCAACTTAATTGTTTTACTTATCGTAATTGATTGAAATTGGTTAACGATCCTCTAACTTTGTCTTGCCTAGTAAGTGAAATGTTAGGCGCCATCACGGTCCCAAAGGTGAAAATTCCGGGTCGTGACAATTGGTTTACTATAGAAATTTCAGTATCATGCTTAATGGTTGTTTCTGATTAAACTTTGTCTTTTAGTTTAGTAAGTGTTAGGCATACCCAGTCTTAGGACAATATGTCATCATGACATCCTACGGCGGGAAATTGGAATCGTGACAATACCGAATAATAAAATTAAATTATTTGAAATTATTTTTGGCAAACCTTTTCCTCAAGTCAAATGCCTATTAACAATATTTACTAGGTGAGAAATAGAAGAAAAGAAAAAGAAGAAATGAAGAATCTTTTCATATATTTCAAAGAAGAATCCATTATAACTAATAAAATAACAAGAAAAAGGTAGTAATTGAAAAGGAATTTGATATGTTGAAGCAATTAGTGCCCATAAAATTGGTGGGATTCCTAAGTTCACGTGAACTACTCTCAAAATCTGGAATTTTGTTTGCCAAAAGCTATCATTCCTACTCAATTCCACTTACTTCCAATTTTATAATTGTTCTTTTCTAATTATTTTATTTTTATATCACTAGAGATAAGAACTGAACAGATATGCACTTTGTTTTTATTCTTCTCTATTTATTTCAAACATATTTTTTCCTCCTTTTGATGTTGTTTTAGGAGGTTGATTGACCCCACATGTAGGACCCACTCCTTAGATTTGATTTTGTTTGACTTTGGTCTATGAGCACAATCAACACGTACGTGTGGGTTGATCTTGAAAATTCTCATGTCCTTTGCCTAAATTTCTTCATCTTTTTTAAGACAATGATTGTTTGTGTGCATCACTAAATTTAAGGAAAGTAGCGGTATTGAATTTTTTTCCTGTATCACTATCGGCTGCGGTATAGATCTCTTAAAAGTTTCACTCATACACTTGATTATGATTCAGCATTTTCTGTCCACACATATACTTTTATAAGGTTCTTGTTTTTGAATGAGGGAGTATTATATAACTTGAATAATAGTCTGCATTTTATTTTAAAATAGCTATATGGCTAACTTGTTATATATATATTTTTTATAATTAAACACTTTTATTTACCAAATAAGAATATGTACAACTCAAGAGAAAAAAACAGAAGAAACATTAAAGCTAGACATAGTCCTAGCCTTCAGCCTCTATCTTTCCTATTGCACCTATCAAGCTCCACTCTTACAACAATTACGCTAACTTTCCTCTATTGCTTAAGGATAATAATTCAGGCTACACAACCTCCTAGACAAATGTGGTTTCATACTGCCCCTATGGAATATTTCTTGCACTATTAACTTGATGATACCAGAAGTGCTCCTATACTTGTTTTGGAATATTCTCCAGTTCCTCTCCTGCCAAATATAGTAGATACAACCTGCAATAGACATTATGTAGATTTCAGCATTAGCACACTTGCCACTAAAGTTAGCTACAACTCAAGCTAGCCCTCATCCCATCCTATAGGTTGTCTGGATACACCTTTGTATACGGTCGAAATCTTTTGCCCCAATTTTGTAGGCTCGAGAAGTTACATCAAGGGCAGAAGCCTGGAAGAGGTCGAGGTCAAGCTCGAAGGCGGAACGAGAGGCTCAAGGGCCTGGGTGCTCGATGAGCATCAAAGCAAGACACGACCGTTGCCGAATAGTGTCGTTATGAGTTTGTTTCGGAAAGGACAAGATTCTCGCCACGTCCCCGAAGATCATGATGCAAATTCCGGGAAGATTTGTACGAATTAGTACAAATCCGTACTAGGTGGTTATACAATTGTACCAATAATATTCTTTACCAAAAATATAAGTGTACCTTATTTGGTGTTTCACCCTTTATATAAAAGGGACCTCAATCAATTGTAAACATCATCTAATCATTGGCAAAGAATATACTATCTTACTTTCTCGCTCATTGTTCTTCATAATTATTCTCTAGCTTTACTGCTCTTACTTTATTGTTCTTGCTTTATCACCCTTTACTCCCTCGAGGTCATAGAGCTCGAGGTCCATACTGCCCGAGTAACACTGGTTTGGTTCATCAATTCTTCTCATTATACTCTATATTACTTGCTTACTAATTGGTATTGGACTAGATCACATATCTTTAAAATCATAAATCAAAATTAATTGTTACTCGTATTTTCGAGGTAAACAGTTTGGCGCCCACCGTGGGGCTAAAGATAATAGTGATTATCTTAGTGCTAATTTTCTGATAACACACATTATTCTTCACACTTTTTCTTGTCAAAGATTCTCAGATTTCAGGCTAAAACATGTCGAACTCAGCAAACACACCAGTGCATGGTAATGATGGCCTCAGATTCCACAGGAAAAATGAAAATGCAACAGCTTCCGGAGCCGGAATGCCATCGCTCAACCCTGGGGTAGCACCAGTTCCTAACCCAGTCGATGTTCGTTCACACATTGCTATAAACGTCGACTTGGGCACGGACGTCGGAGGAAGCGTGCATGGAGAAGTCCAACCTAGTGGCCAAAGAACGCATGGTCGAGGAGATGGGGAATTCAGTATCCAAGTGATTTTCGAAATGTTACAAGTGCAACAGATTGCCATCGCTCAGTTGCAAAGTCAGCAAAAGACTCCGAGTGTGGTGGGACCAGAAACTACTCATAGTGTTGAACCAGTCGCGGAAAGGTCGAGCAACAATGGATCAGGAACTGAACATACAATCATGAGAATGTTCGAAGAAGTCAAAAAGAGGATCGAGTCGGGAGAAAAAAGGATCGAGGACAATGATAAAAAGGTGGAAACGTACAACTCGAGGGTCGACCAAAGACCGGGAGCACCTCCGGTTTTGAAAGGATTGGATTCTAAGAAATTTGTGCAAAAACCTTTCCCCCCGAGTGTAGCGCCAAAACCTATTCCGAAGAATTTTCGCATGCCAGATATTCCCAAATACAACGGGACCACTGATCCCAATGAGCACATCACCACGTATACTTGTGGGATAAAGGGAAACGATTGGAAGACGATGAGATCGAGTCTGTTCTACTGAAGAAATTCGGGGAAACTTTGTCTAAAGGGGCCATGATTTGGTACCATAACCTGCCCCCGAATTCTATCGATTCGTTTGCCATGTTGGCAGATTTGTTTGTAAAGTCACATGTTGGTGCTATAAAGGTTGCAACCAGGAAGTCAGACGTATTCAAAATCAAACAAAGGGACAACGAGATGTTAAGGGAAATTGTATCCCGGTTCCAGTTCGAACAAATGGAGTTACCACCAGTCTCCGATGACTGGGCTGTTCAAGCCTTCACTCAAGGGCTAAATGAGCGGAGCTCGATAGCATCGATGCAGTTGAAGCAAAATTTGATCGAGTATCTCGATGTGACTTGGGCGGATGTGCATAACAGATATCAATCGAAGATCAGGGTCAAAGATGATTAGTTGGGATCCCCTTCGGGATCAGTTTATCCAAGCAGACTAGCAACAAAAGATTCGAGAGAAGTGAACAGGGAATCGAGGCCGAGCAAGGAGAAATATCAGCCATACGCCATAGAGAAAAGGAACAGCTCGACGCGCAACATACCTTAGAATGATCGAAGAGTTGACCGAGGACAGAGTTCTCGGGGACTCATGAGTAAGACCGGGTTCGATCGACACTCAGGACCGGTGGAGGCACCTCGGTTTTCAAAATACAATTTTAGCATCAATGCCTCAGGTATCGTCTTAGCCATTGGAAAAATTAGAGATACCAGATGGCCTAAACCCATACAAACTGATCCATCTCATAGGAATCCCAACTTGATGTGCAAGTATCACGGTACACATGGGCACAGGACCGAGGATTGCAGGAAACTGAGAGAAGAGGTAGCCCTTTTGTTCAATCAAGGGCATCTTCGAGAATTTCTCAGCGATAGAGCCAAGAACCATTTCATAGAAAGAGATGCCAACAGGAAGAATGAACCAGAGGAACCTCAACATATTATTCACATGATCATCGGAGGATTCGACGTCCCACAGAGACCCATATTCAAACGCACCGAAGTATCAATCACAAGGGAGAAGCGGACTCAGGACTACATGCCCAAGGACACCCTCACATTCAATGAGGAAGACACCGAGGGCTTATCTCAGCGTACAACGATGCACTGGTAATTTCTATTCTTTTAAATAAAGTTCAAGTTAAACGTGTTCTTGTGGATCCAGGTAGCTCGGAAAATATAATCAGGGCGAGGGTCATGGAGTAGCTCGGGCTGCTTGACCAAATCATACCAGCATCTCGATTCTTGAATGGCTTCAACATGGTAAGTGAATCAATGAAGGGGGAAAACATCCTCCCAGTAAACGTGGCCGGAACCATACAAGACACGAAGTTTCATGTCATCGATGGTGATATGAGGTATAATGCTTTGCTTGGAAGGCCGTGGATCCACAACATGAGGGCAGTGCCATAAACCTTTCATCAAATGATGAAGTTCCCAACAAAATATGGCATGAAAACGGTATATGGGGAGCAACACGCAGTTAAGGAGATGTTTGCAGTCCATGACTTGGCACTAGTATCGAGGCCCTCTACATCGGAAAAGTCGAGCGTCAGGGACAAACATGTAGACAAAGAGAAGTCACAGTCTATATCCTCGGTCGAGCTCGAGAAACAGGTGGTCGAGGACCAAGAGGAAGATTTCCTTACTCCTCGATCTTTCGTCACCCCCGAGGAGTCATATGCGACGAAGTCCATGGTCGAGGAACTTGAGCAGGTGATATTAATCGAGTATCTGCCAGAACGAAAGGTATACCTGGGGACGGGATTAACCCCCGAACTCAGGAAAAAAATTATTCAATTCCTTATCGATAACATTGATTGCTTTGCTTGGTCCCACTTAGATATGACAGGGATCCCACCGGTGATAACCACCCATCGACTAAGTGTCGATCCAAGATTTAAACCGGTGAAACAAAAGAGGAGGCCTCAGTCCGAGGTAAAGCACACATTCAAAGACGAGGTAACCAAACTTCTTAAGATATGGTCCATTAGGTAAGTAAAATATCTCGAGTGGCTAGCTAATGTTGTAGTAGTCCCTAAAAAAGGAAACAAACTTAGAATGTGTGTAGACTACAAAGATTTGAACAAGGCATGCCCTAAAGACTCTTTCCCATTGCCCAACATCGATCGTTTGATCGATGCTATGGCCGGCCACGAGATCCTTACTTTTATCGATGCCTACTCCGGGTACAATCAAATTCGAATGAACCCAAAGGACCAGGAAAAGACTTCGTTTATCACGAAGTATGGTACATATTTCTATAACCTAATGCCCTTCGGGCTAAAAAATGCAGGAGCTACATACCAACGCCTAGTTAATAAAATTTTCGAACATTAGATAGGCAAATCTATGGAAGTTTATATTGATGACATGCTATTTAAGTCCCTGCACGCAGAGGACCATTTGACTCATTTGCAAGAAACATCCGAGATATTAAGAAAATACAACATGAAACTCAACCTCGAGAAATGCACTTTTGGAGTCGGCTTGGGAAAGTTCTTAGGTTTCATGGTGTCGAACAGGGGGATCGAGATCAACCCCGACAAAATCAAAACCATCAAGGAAATCGCCATCGTAGACAATGTGAAAGTCGTATAACGGCTAACCGGACGGATAGCTGCCCTAAGTCAGTTTATCTTGAGATCATCAGATCAGAGTCATCATTTATTTTCCCTACTAAAGAAGAAGAATGATTTTGCATGGACTCGGAGTGTCAACGAGCCTTAGAAGAGTTAAAATGGTACCTCTCGAGCCCACCCTTGCTTCATACTCGAAGGAGGATGAAAAACTCTACTTGTATTTAGCCGTGTCCGAGGTAGCGGTAAGTGGTGTGCTGGTTTGAGGACAACAAGGTACGGAATTTCCTGTTTATTATGTAAGTCGAACCCTAGGAGATGCTGAAATCAGGTACCCGCATTTAGAAAAGTTAGCACTTGCACTAATAAGCGCAAAACCATATTTTCAATGTCACCCTATATGTGTACTGACTACATACCCACTTTGAAATGTCTTACATAAGCCCGAATTATCGGGCCGATTGGCCAAATGGGCCATCAAACTTGGAGGGTATTATATCGATTATCAACCCCGAATGGCTATCAAGTCTCAAATTTTGGCATACTTTTGGCTGATTTTACGCCTGCCCTCGTACCCGAAGTAGAAAAGGAACTCTTGCTAAAAAAGGGTACGTCCTCGGGGGTATGGACCCTCTTTATAGATGCTGCCTCAAATGTGAAAGGGTCCGGGCTCAGTATTTTTTTAAAACCGCCTACGGGCAATATCATTAGGCAATCTATCAAAACTTCTAAATTGACTAACAAGGAGGCCGAGTATGAGGCCATGATTGCAGATCCCGAACTGGCCAAGGGCCTAGGAGCAGAGGCCATTGAGGCCAAGTGTGACTCTCTTTGGCAGTAAACCAAGTAAACGAAAGATTCAAAGTTTGAGAAGATAGAATGCAAAGGTACTTAGACAAACTTCAATGACATTGCACCGCTTCAAGGAATGGACACTGGACCATGTACCCCAAGAACAGAACAGTGAGGCTGATGCACTTGCGAATTTGGGGTCGTCGGTCGAAGAAGATGATATTGTCCCGGGGACTGTCGTCCAATTGTCAAGGTCGGTGGTCGAATAAGGCCATGCGGAAATTAATTCCACACGTTTGACGTGGGATTTGAGGAATAAGTACGTCGAATACTTGAAGCACGGGAAGCTCCCCTAGGACCCAAAGGAGTCGAGGGCCTTACGAGCCAAAGCAGCTCGATTCTCGCTCAACAAAAATGGAACATTATACAGAAGAACCTTCGATGGACCACTGCAGTGTGCTTAGGACCGGGAGACACCGATTATATATTGCGAGAAATCCACGAAGACACTTGCGGGAACCACTCTAGTGCCGATTCTTTGGTTCACAAGGTAATTAGAGTAGGATATTACTGGGATAGCATGGAAAAAGATACCAAGGAATTCGTTAGAAGGTGTGATAAATGCCGAAGGTTCGCACCGATGATCTATCAACCCGGTGATCAACTCCATTCAGTCATATCCCCGTGGCCATTCATGAAATGGGGGATGGACATCGTCGGCCCCCTACCAACGACGCAAGGTAAAGCTAAATTTATTTTGTTTATGACTGACTACTTTTCAAAATGGGTAGAAGCGCAGGCCTTCGAGAAAATAAGAGAAAAAGAAGTCATTGACTTCATATGAGACCACATCGTGTGTCGGTTCGGGATACCCGCTAGAATAATATGTGACAATGGGAAGCAACTCATCGGTAGCAAAGTGACAAAATTCTTCGAAAACCATAAAATAAAAAGGATTCTATTGACAGCCTATCACCCAAGCGCAAATGGCCAAGCCGAGTCCCCAAACAAAACTATCATTCAAAACCTGAAGAAGAGGTCGAATGATGCTAAAGGGAAATCGAGAGAAGTATTGCCCGAGGTTATGGGCATATCGAACAACGTCAAAGTCAAGCACGGGGGAAACCCCATTTTCTTTGGTGTACGAATCCGAAGCATTGATTCCGGTCGAGGTCGGGGAACCCAGCGTCAGGTTTCAGCATACTATCGAGGCGTTGAACCACGAGGCGTTGAACACTTGTCTCGAGCTACTAGATGAAAAACGTGAAGCCGCACTAGTTCGAGTGGAAGCGCAAAAGCAAAGGATCGAGAGGTATTACAATATAAGGGCGAACCTTCGCCATTTCAGACTCGGGGACTTAGTTCTAAGGAAAGTCACCCTCAATACTCGAGACCCAAACGAAGAGAAACTAGGCCCCAATTGGGAAGGACCGTACCGAGTCATCGGAGTCGTAGGGAAAGGATCCTACAAAATTAGCACAATGGAAGGCCAGCAACTACCAAATAATTGGAACATATCACTGCTCCAACGATATTATTGTTGGACAAAGGTGAACGAACCAACCACCCTTACCCCATTAACCCAACCTACCCGGCCCCCTATGTACAAGTCCGGATCGGCCCGGTTTCAACCGGTCTGGGCCGGCCCGAAAACGGGCTGACCCGATCCGTTTAACACCCTTAGCTTTAACTTTGCTAAAGACCAATAAGGTCAAATTTGAAACCTACTCCATTTTCATATTCCTTTTCTCTCTCTCTAACATAATCACGAAAAATACAAACAAGAATTACTGTACTATCCTTTTACAAAATAGACCAGAATCCACATTGTTAAGCCACAGAAAACAAAATACAAATGAAACCAGTGGAGCACAGTAAAAAGAAAGATGAGATAGTATAATAGTTTGTGTCAAAGATTCAATAAGTTAGAGAATAATTGGAGTTTATTAAATATTACATCGGCCTTGTGACTCCCATGATGTAGGTTTTTTACTGTATAAGTACTAGTTTACTAGATGCCACTGCAGATTTTTAACCATAAAATAAGTAAATAAACAAAGAGGGATTGCCCTTTTCCCTTTAAAGTCTTACTGCAGCTAAAATATTAATTAGACATAATTTTTAAAATAGTTATGGCAAGAGTTGTTTCCTAATGGATAATAAAAGCACACATTTTCATTGGATCTTGAAGCCAATTTTGCTAATACCGATAGATGCTCTAACATTAGGTATGGTAAAAAAAATAAAATACTTAGCACTTGCTTCTACGTCTGTGCCTGTAGTGACGTACAAAGAATTTTTTTATAAGCGATAATAATATTTATTAAATTAAAAAATTAAATAGATCATTATAATGGTAAATTGTGTCATTTTGTATATTTATATCTAATATTTTTGTTTAACTTATTATCTATATATACATCTTTAATATGGAGTAAGAAATTTCAACGAAGCGGTATCACGTCACACAACTTGGGACAAGATGTATCCGCCCCTATACGTGTTTGTTATGTTTTAATAGTAACTCGAAAACAAGTAACAGTTAATAAAAAATACTTAAATATTTAATTGACGATATAGTTGATGTAATAAGTTGAGAAAATAATGAATGTTATCCAAACATGGCACGCCTCTACGCATGACCTTACATATGACCTTACTTGTTTGGTTATCATGTTATATGATTTATTCTCTGCTCGTTAAACTAAGGGAAAATACGAAAAAGAAAATATTTTTAGCTTGACATAGAATTAAAACAATAGAAGAGTGTAATTCACTAATAGATTAGTATGAGGATCCGACTAATTTGAATTCGTATCGTATGTGATCACTAAAGAATACAACGTTTCCTATTTTGAGTTTTTCATATTATGACTCTGAGATATTAGATTATGTGGAGAGATTATCTTTATCTAAAAAAGATAGAAAAGGAAAAAAAAAAATTAGCAAAAACCATTTGGAAAATACTTTTATGTTTGGTAAGTAATGATCCAACGCTAAAAAATTTCTATATTCCAAAATTTGTGAGAAAAAAATTCTTCAAATTGTTGGGAAGCCATGTCAGGACTATTGAATGTGTAGTACGTCAGAATACATTATAATTAGAACATGGCATGGGTTCTTGAGTCCTAATATATTTCCATCCATTGCTTCTATTTTAAGATAATCGATCCAATAATGTTATTACATAAATAAAGAGAGAACAACATTATCAAATTTAAAAGTCTTAAATTATAAATAACGCCAGTGATATATATATATATATATAAAATTTCTTTTTTTGTTGAAAGGAAAAGAGTAAGTTAAACACACATTAAGCTTTAAAAAAAAATGTCACACACACACATAAAATCTTCTTTCAAAGTAAAACATTTGTCTTTAATATGTGTGCCGAATTTGTGAAAATTGTAGCAAATTAGTTAATGCAATTTTCCTCTTTATATTGAACACTATACCTTACAAGGTAAAAAGTTTTAATTGGGAAGCTGAGAAAAACCAATTAAAACGTAACTGATATCTGAATTTATAGCCATAAATAATTAAGGACAAAATGAAGAAGCAAAAGAGTTCACTGTCTTCAACTCAGCCATAAATAATTAAAATATTAGTTTGTGAGGAATACAAAACACAAACGGGTTTGGCACTAACCCCCCACCCCCTCTCACAGATTAAGTCAGGTACATTAAGTTTCTGCTACGGTTAGGGCCCGAAAAATGGCCGGACTACAAGGATCTACTGTACACAACCTTACTTACATTTTTCAAAGAGGTTTTCATAGCTTGAACACGTGACCCCCTGATCATATAACAAGAACTTTACCTCTTTTTTATTAGTAATTAATATACAAATATGTATTTATTTGTGTGTATTTATATATTTACTCACACATATATATTATAGTAGCGGATACAATAATGAGTTTGCGAGATCAGCAAATTTGAATGTATACTCAATAAAGGAAATAATTATTGAAATTAAATAATATAACATGACATGAAACCGTTTCATCGAAAATATATATATTTATGTAAATCCGCTATATTTATGTAAAACACACGCGTACAAACATATAAAAAAGAAGGATTTTAATTTTTAACCCAAATGGTCAATCTTGACGATAAGCAAATATGGATTTTAGACTAGGTTTAACATTCGAGTTCATTTATATTCCAGACAAACACCTACTCCTATAACCTCAGTGAATATTTCAAACTATAGGTAAATTGACTTGTTTTCTTTTCCAAAACCAAAACCAAACATTAATCAAAGTACTATTACAAGTGCAAAAATCTGATTTAAAAAAAAGAAAAGATTTTTTTTTTTTGATTAAGGGTGGTGGGAATTGTAGGGATCCTAGGGGAAGATGGTGGGAGGTGCAGAAGGAGGTGCCAATCTCAAGGTATTCTTTGCTTGGTTGATTTGTTCACCATTTTCCTCTTTGTTTAATCCTCTCTATTCCTTAATATATTATTTTAATGGTTTTATTCTGCAAACATCAATAATAAAAAAAAACCACAACTCTTCAAGTTTTTAAACTTAACTTGAGTTTGAGTAGAAACCAAGAAAATGCACTTCTCACTGTGAAGAGAGAGAGAGAGAGAGTGTGTGTGTGTAGTAAACTCTAACGCAGAGATTGAGGAGAAGAGAGTAAACATAGCAAAACCCAAGAAAAGAGTTTATAGTTGTTTTGATATATGCAATTGCAAACCCGAGAAGAAAATTTTGGAAATTGAGGCAAAATGTCTATCTCTATCCCAAGCTCGAGAAGACAATCTTCTCTCAATCCCAACTCTTCTTCTTCTTCTTTCATATTTCTTTCTCTTTCTTTCATTCTTTTCTTTGCCACCCTTTTCACTTCTTCATCTTCTGCACCATTTTCAAGTTGGACTATTCTTGATAATAATCCATGCAAATTGTCTTTTATAACATGCAACTCCCAAGGTTTTATAACAGAAATCAATATTCAGTCTATACATCTTGAGCTTCCTTTGCCTACAAATCTTTCTTCATATAAATACCTAAAAAAACTTGTCATTTCTGATGCTAATATCACTGGTACCATACCCTTTGAAATTGGTGACTGTTCTTCACTTGTAACCATTGATTTAAGCTCAAATGGTCTTGTGGGGTCCATCCCTTCAAGCATTGGAAACCTTATAAACCTTCAAGATTTAATCTTGAATTCAAATCAACTCACTGGTAAAATCCCAGTTGAGCTTGCCAATTGCAAAAGCCTAAAAAATCTTCTCCTTTTTGATAACAGGCTTAGTGGAACTTTACCAAGTGAACTAGGATTGTTGTCAAATCTTGAAGTGTTGAGGGCAGGAGGGAATAAAGATTTTACTGGGAAAATCCCAAATGAGTTAGGTGAATGTGGGAATTTGACAGTTTTAGGCTTAGCAGATACAAGAATATCTGGTTCTTTGCCTGTTTCATTAGGTAAGCTCAAGAAACTTGAGACTTTGTCTATTTACACTACTATGTTGTCTGGTGAGATACCTCCTGATTTAGGTAATTGTTCTGAGCTTGTTAACTTGTATTTGTATGAAAATAGTCTTTCTGGTTCAATCCCATCTGAGATAGGGAACCTTAGAAACTTAGAAAAATTGTTCCTTTGGCAGAATAATCTTGTTGGTGTTATTCCACAAGAGATTGGGAATTGTACTAAGTTGACTATGATTGATTTGTCTTTGAACTATTTATCTGGGAGTATACCATTATCTTTTGGTAGTCTTGTTGAGTTACAAGAACTTATGCTTAGTAACAACAATATTTCTGGTTCAATCCCTTCTGTTCTTTCACATGCCACAAGCCTTGTGCAATTGCAGCTTGACACAAATCAGATTTCAGGGTTGATTCCTTCTGAGTTAGGGAATTTGACTAATCTTATTGTGTTTTTTGCTTGGGATAATCAACTTGAAGGAAGTGTGCCTTTAACTTTGGCTACTTGTAGTAACCTTCAGGCATTGGACTTGTCACATAACTCACTTACTGGTAACATTCCTCCTGGCTTGTTCCAATTGAAAAATCTTACTAAGCTGCTCTTGATTTCTAATGATATTTCGGGTTCGATACCTCTACAAATTGGAAATTGTAGCTCATTAGTGAGGTTAAGACTTGGAAACAATCGGATTGCTGGTGGAATTCCTAAAGAAGTTGGTGGTCTTAAGAGCTTAAACTTTCTTGATTTGTCTGGAAATCGCCTTTCTGGACCGGTTCCTGATGAGATAGGAAGCTGTACTGAGCTGCAAATGGTAGACCTTAACAACAATATACTGGAAGGTCCCCTGCCCAATACTCTGTCTTCTCTATTGGGGATTCAAGTCTTGGACGTTTCGAATAACAGATTCGGGGGGCCTATTCCAGCTAATTTTGGCCATCTTCTGTCCTTGAACAAGCTGATCCTCAGCAAGAACTCGTTCTCGGGTTCGATACCTCCATCTATCGGCCTATGTTCGAGTCTCCAATTGCTTGATCTTAGCAGCAATGAGCTCTCGGGTAGCATACCGTTGCAGCTAGGAAAAATTGAGTCTCTTGAAATTGCTCTCAACCTTAGTTACAATGGACTGACAGGTCCAATTCCTGCTGAAATTTCAGCATTAAGCAAGCTGTCGATACTTGATCTTTCACACAATAAGCTTGAAGGGAACTTGAATCCACTAGCTAGGCTTGATAATCTGGTCTCATTGAACGTATCATACAACAACTTCACTGGGTATCTTCCTGACAATAAGCTCTTTCGACAGTTACCAGCATCAGACCTTGATGGAAATGAAGGGCTATGTTCATTTGGCAGGCCGTCGTGTTATCTTAGTAATATCAATGGAGTGGGAGTAGCTAAAAATGGAAATGATGAGGGAAGGTCAAAGAAGCTCAAATTAGCCATTGCATTGCTAGTAACCATGACAATAGCAATGGTGATCATGGGAACTATTGCTATCATTCGAGCACGAAGGACGATGAGAAGGGATGATGATTCAGAGATGGGAGATTCTTGGGCTTGGCAGTTCACTCCATTCCAGAAGCTCAACTTTTCAGTAGAAGAAATACTGAGGTGCCTAGTGGATACTAATGTCATCGGAAAGGGATGCTCCGGGGTTGTCTATCGTGCAGATATGAACAATGGCGAGGTTATAGCAGTGAAGAAGCTTTGGCCAACAACCATGGCTTCAACTAATGGATGCAACAATGAGAAGTGTGGCGTACGGGATTCCTTCTCTGCGGAAGTTAAGACGCTTGGTTCAATTCGACACAAGAACATTGTCCGATTCTTAGGTTGTTGTTGGAACAGAAGCACAAGATTGCTCATGTATGATTACATGCCAAATGGGAGCTTAGGAAGTCTTCTCCATGAGAGGAGTGGTAACTATTTGGAGTGGGAATTGAGATACCAAATATTGCTCGGGGCAGCACAAGGGCTCGCCTACTTGCACCATGACTGTGTCCCTCCAATTTTTCACAGAGACATCAAGGCCAACAACATTCTCATTGGTCTTGAGTTTGAGCCTTACATTGCAGACTTTGGCCTTGCAAAACTCGTCGATGATGGTGATTTTGGTCGGTCCTCCAATACAGTTGCTGGCTCTTACGGCTACATTGCTCCCGGTAAAGATTTCTTTTATTTCATGTCAAATTACAATTCAAGTCACCATTTTCGTTACTCTAGTATATTGTTCTGAGTCCAATGCTTGCTCGGAATAAACTTCTCACTTAAATATATAAGCATTGATTGCACATTGCATTTACTAACTTTCCGAGAAGAACAGCAGTAATTCTTGATGATCATTGACCTAAGTATACTAATGTTGTTCATTTTCTTTATAGAATATGGTTATATGATGAAGATCACCGAGAAGAGCGATGTCTACAGCTATGGAGTGGTTATGTTAGAAGTCTTGACAGGGAAGCAGCCAATCGATCCAACAATTCCGGACGGAGTCCATCTAGTGGATTGGGTAAGATTGAAAAGGGGAGGAATCGAGGTCCTCGATCCAAGTCTGCACTCGAGACCAGAATCAGAGATCGATGAAATGTTACAAGCATTAGGAGTAGCCCTATTGTGTGTAAATTCCTCTCCTGATGAAAGGCCAACGATGAAAGATGTAGCAGCAATGCTAAAGGAAATCAAACATGAAAGGGAAGAATATGCAAAGGTTGATGTTTTACTTAAGGGCTCTCCAGCAACTGATACACAAGAAAATAAGAACTCAAAGAGTGTCTTAGCAACATCTTCATCAGGAGAGAAAGCAAGAAGTTTGTATCCAAAGAGTAATAACACAAGCTTCTCTGCTTCCTCATTGCTTTATTCATCATCATCAAATGCCAAAAGTGGAGTTTAAGTGATTCACCAAAACTACATTTGCATTGAAGTTTGTCATAATAGTGTTAGTTTTACTTTCTTTCAGTTTAATAATCCTTTTGTTTGCATTTATTTTTATTTTTTTTGGAATTTTCTGAAGGGGAGCCTTGGCGTAACTGGTAAAATTGTCCGGGTTCGAGCCGTGGAAACAACCTGTTGTAGAAATGCGCAGGGTAAGGCTGCATACAACAGACACTTGTGGTCTGGCCTTTCCTCGGACTCCGCGCATAGCTGGAGCTTAGTACACCGGGCCGAGCTGCCCTTTTCTGTATAAAGAGAAGAAGGTAAGGTAGATAGATATGTGTGTAACAACTTGTATGCAAGGGAAACAAAAGAAGCCAACATATGCAAGTTTGGCTTTTGAACACTTTTAAGCTTTTATGCAGCCACTAAAGTCAACTTATTCCTCCAGGTTTTAAGGTTCATTTGCAGCTTTCAAACAAATATTTGGGACCTACCAAGAAACTAATTGCACCACTTTCTACTACATGAATAAAGTTGGATTTGAAAATAAGTAGTATAATAAAACAAAGTGCATAGTTCAGTAATGGTTTTTCATCTTTTGTTCTTGATATATGTAGTTCAACATTAATTGTATACTAACTTTACTTTATTTTTCTTTTAATTCTCCAAAAATCCTCTTTTCTTGAACAATTGACTACAAATCCACAAACATTATCAACTTTGTGGATTTGTAGTGGGAAAGAAGATCAAGAAGGATGGGACAGACAGTGATCCCAACTAGCTTCCCTTTTTTAAGGCTGTGTTTGGTATGTTTATAATCATTTTTCAACAGGAAAACATTTTCCATCAAAAGCTAAAATATTACTATCGTCTACTCCAACCAGCACTCAGATATCAATATCGATTTTTAATACTCAAAGATTTAGCAAAATGTTAAAATATATTTAAAAATATTACACAATATTACTTTTCATTTAGTTTAGAATCAATTTTCATACTTTTCATTTAGTTTAGAATCAATTTTCATATATATATCAAACCGAAGCGAGGACTTATGAGTTCATAAGAGGGGGTGTATGTAACACTCAGACTTTAGACAGAGTCCCACATCCGCAAAACACAAGAGGGATGATGAGTATATAAGTTAACAAGCCTTAGACCCTAGTGACGCGTTTTAAACCCGTGAAGCCCTAGGCCCAGAGCAGACAATATCACTAGCGGGCTAAGCTGTTACAGATGGTATCAGAGCCACTCTTGTGTGAGTCTAGGCGAATCTCATGCGGTGGGACAAGCCTCACACACACACACATATATATATATATATATATATATATATATATATATATATATATATATATATTTGTAGAATTTTCTTTAGCTCCCTATAAATAGTGACGTAGAATTTTCTTTAGCTCCCTATAAATAGTGATGTACTTTTATATTATTAATCAATGCAATGAGTTATCATTCATTCTGTCTCTGCCTTCTTCTCTAGCTTCTGGTTTTTCTAACACAAAACACTATCCAATTTTCTATTCGTTATTATTATTATTATTATTATTATTCATCTTCAATATATATTGAAGTTTCAACCCCCCCACCCCCGTTCCAAAATCGGATCTATTTTTCTCTCTGTCCTTCTTGGTAGGAGTAAGGCTACGTATATCTTATCCTCGGATCCATTTTTTTGGTTGTTGTTGTTGTCGTCACCAACCAAACAGTAGAAAATATTTTCCGGAAAAACATTTCATACAAAAGGACTTCTAGCCATTATCAATACACCCAAATTAAATAATTTTGAAGCGATAGCACACACCCTACTTTAATGGTTTTCAAGCGATAGCACATAAACATATGTAATAAGTATGAGTTTTAATTACTCCTATTTTTGCTTTTCTTGGAGAAAAGTATCATCAGTTTATGTGAAATATGGGACTTAATATTCTTATGAAAATGATTCCCTTACCTGATTTGGACAACAATGTCTGAAATCCAAAAGCAATCAATCATAGAAATTCTCAGATACTGAAAAGTAACAAAAGCTAATTATGCCTCAAGTGGTTAAATTCCTAGTTGAAAGAGCCATGTGACTGATTTGACATATATAGTTTAGTAGTAAGGTCTGAATCAAGTTATTTCCCATGCATGTGTGTCTACATCATGCATGCTGCTTGTCACTTTAATTTTCTCATGCATGCAACAGTAATGATACAATTTGAAAGCAGAGATTCCTAGTTTGAATGCAGGAGGACTCTGCCTGTGTTCAGGGACTGCTGCACTGCCGAGGTTAGGGGTGTACGAATCGAACTAAAATATTGCATCAAATTAAAAAATCAAATTAAATCGATTAAAGAATCCGATTAGATTTGGTTTGACTTGATTTGGTATTGAGTAAAAAAATTCAAACCAAACCGACATATAAATATATAATTTATATATATATTTTTAAGACTTTATATTGAATTTTCTTTAAAAAATATTGAAATATTTGGGATCCTCTTATGTGTTAACCTTGAAAGCATACATTAACGAAAATTATTGTTAAACGACTAAGAAAATAATTATCACGTAGCACTAAAATAATTCTCCCATTAAAATATTTTAATAGATCATATATTTGTTAAGTTTTTCAATATTTACTGAACATATATCACTTATCAAAACTTTATCTATAACCGTAATAAAGTAAGATTGGAATAATATTCATGTAACAAAAAAAATTAAAAACCCAAAAAAACCTGACAAAAGTCGAACCAATCCAAACCGATATAGTTGATTTGGTTTGGTTTTGATAAAAAATCGAACCAGCCCAGTGGATATACACCCCTAACTGAGGTATAGCAAAAGGTTTTATTAGCAAATTAATACTTCTTCTACATTTTAAGGAGATGATTTGGTTATATCCTAAGTTGATCTTCAAACAGTGGTGAAGTCACATGGTAACAAGGGTGGTTGATCACCCTTCCTTGAAAAATTGCCCTGTGTATATAAATAAAATATTACATTTTAGAGGTATATAATACATATTGAACACCCTTCGTCGGAAATTTTTTTTCACTTCTTTCAAATCTGAATACCTTGAGAATATTCCTAGTTTCGCCATTGTCTTCAAATGTATCGGTCTGTATGTGTGAAATTATGGTGAGCCAAAAAGTGTTATTCCTCTGTTCCAATTTATGTGGCGTAGCTCGAATTTCAAGTCAAACTTGTTAGTTTTGACCATAAATTCGGTTATAGAAGAGGACTGGGTTGGGCTAACCTATGGTGTACCGGTTGTTATGCCAATAGCAGCGCCGAGCCCTTTTTTTTACTTTTGCTGCAATAGAGAGGTGATCACATTCCCTTTAAATTCTCCTCGAGAGCTTAATTTTTTTTATTTAAATTTTTTTACATAATTAGAAACTACTAAAAGTATTTTAAGTCACAATAGTGAACAATTTAAAATATATAGAAGGCATATGAAAATATTACGAGTAAAAAAAAATTATTTTTCTCTCAAATACGTGCTCCACCATATAAATTGAAACGAATGGAGTATAAGAAGATGGACCAAGCTTAAAACCACGTAAAGAGTGTTCTGAAAAAACTTACGATCTAATCCAAGCAAACTTAAAAAGAAATAGGGTACAATGGAAGAAAAATAATTATGTATTCGATGTTAATTAGTTGAGATTAAGTTTTAATCATGTTGGTATGTTTACTTTTAGTCCTATGGTTTCTATGCGTTTCTTAGTCGTGTCAGGAATTTGTATCCTGTAGAAAGTACAAAGAACTTCTAGGACATTTTAATTTTATTGTATAGAAAATTGGACTAAATAGTATAGTTGTATGTATGTAGGGGTGTTTATGGTTCAGTTTGAATCGGTTTTTCCCTAAAAAAGAATTAAATTAAGTAAGTCGATTTTTAAAATGTTGGAACCAAACCAAATCAATTAATTCAATTTTTTAGCGATTCGGTTTTTGTCGGTTTTTCGGTTATTTATCGAGTTTTTTCTTAAATATGAGACATACACTATCAAACACATATTCCGGCGACTACATTTTTAATGTAACACTATCAAACCAATTGCTCTTTGAGAAATCTATCATTTACCATGATATATTGATGATAATTAAATAAAATAGTGATGAATAATTTAAGTACTTACTTAAAAATCGATTATTTTTAATATGAAATAATTCTTGTATTTAGTAAAAGCAAACTATCAATCAAACTAGAATGTAAAGACAAAAATGTACCATAACATTTTAGAAACTTTATATAAAAATGTACATATATATATATAGGTGTAATAATAAATTTAAATAGCTACTTCTATAGTCGGTTTGATTTGATTTTTTATTAAAATCAAAACCAAATCAAATTTAATCGGTTTTTAAAATTCAAAATAAAACTAAACCAAACCTAAAAAGTATCAAATTTTTTGATCGATTTAATTCTATTTTTTGACTTTTTATGAACACCCCTGCATGTACGACAGATTCCATGATCCAAAGGCTAGGTTTCATTGTTGTACATAAGATAGCTGTACGGTAGAAACCTCAATTATAGCTTTGGGTTTTAGTGCGAAAATGGAAAAACATGTCTGTAAAATCATTGCTTGATAAAGATGCCAAAGAATCTTAAGTAACTAAGGGCCTAGCCTATCACTGCCAAATTGTAGTGTCCTTTCCATGTTTGACTCATTATCTTCCTTTGACATGCTGGTCTAAAAGGGTGTCCCAGAACCAAAATAATGTCTTTTTGGACAAAAAGAATATTAATATGTATAAAAAAAAAAGTTGCAATACTATATATAACATCAAAATTCTCCGCGCTATACTTTACCAATATTTTGGTCGTTAAAGTATAGAGCGGTACAAAACCGCGTTATTTATGTATAGCACAGTAAAAGACTGTGTTATAATATAAGATTTTAAAAATCTGCGCTATACATGTAAATGCTGGGTGGTCCAATAATTAAGGGGTACTTTAGAGGTTTGTTTTGGCCTTGAGGTGCTGCCCTACACCAACATTTCTTTTTTTCCTATTTCTTTTTCATTTTTCATTTCTATTCATTATTTTGTTTAAGTATTTAAATATATTTTTCTATTTCTTTTTCATTTTTCATTTCTTTTCATTATTTATTTAAATATTTAGATTTTTATTTTTTTATTTCTTTTCATAATTTTGTTTAAGTATTTAGATATAACCTTTATTTTCCTTTTTTTTTCATTTTTCATTTCTTTTCATTATTTTGTTTAAAAAATCTACTCTCTTGCCTTCCCCTTTTAAAACATAAGTAAATGGTGGTCCTCCACAAAAAAATAAAGCTAAAAATAAAATCAAGGTACTAATAAGAATTGGCATTTAATAAATTTGTATTTTGATACGTGGTGTTACCGTGTTGACATACTGGTCTATAATACATGTCTTTAAATTTGGCATAAGCCGTACTAGTATTTTTTTTCTAGAGCATAAATTTAACCCGTGCTAAAGTGAACTACTGATAGTTTTAGAATATTGTACACCACAAAATTCTTGAAGAACTCAAGAAAGGGTTAGCTGCTATATGTATTAGACCGTGAAAATTCCTACAATCCTGTTCCTATGTATAAATTCGTCAAATTTGAAAAATTAATGAATGCAATTCATTTGTCTGATTTACTTATGTTTTAAAAGGAGAAAGGAAGAGAGGGTAGATTTTTTAAATAAAATAATGAAAAGAAATAAAAAATAAAAAAGAAATAGAAAAATAAAGTTTATATCTAAATACTTAAACAAAATAATGAAAAGAAATAAAAAATAAAAATCTAAATACTAACCAGTGTGTGGTGAATCAGCTCGTTGGGGGTAATTTCATGGAAGTGTCGTATTTTGTATAACGCATTTCATAAAGGCGCTATATGTATAACGCCTTTCATAAAGGCGCTATATGTATAACGCCTTTCATAAAGGCGTTATGTCTGACTTTGACAAGACTGGTAGATATAGCGCCTTTGTAAAGGCGCTATACATATTTTGTGGGCCCACCAATAATTCTTCTGCGCTTAATTGACATAACAATAATTCAAATGGGTATAGCGCCCTCTTAAAGGGCGCTATACCTCAAAAAATTTGACCCCTCGGACTGGGCATTGCCTTATTTAAATGCGTTAATGATTTTGCAAAAATCCATTCAGAAATATTCTCATCTCCTGTTAAAGTTTTCTTCTTGTTAAATTCTCAAGCATTTTGTCTTAATGTCTGAAGAGCAAAAAGTAAGGGTTTCATTATATTGGGGGGGGGGGGGTGAGGTTGTAGTGGCGAATAACTTAGTGAGCTATAGTTTATCTCCACAATGTCATGTTAAGTTGCCACTTATAATGGAGTACGATAAACTGGTATCCTTGTTGTGTAAAAAAATAAGTGTTAGCAAACGTTCAGTGAACCTTAAAGTAACCGGAAGATATCCGTATTTTGTCACTCCGCAAGGGATTGCTTGTTACGTTGATTTTAACATCAAGAATGATGAAACTTTGAGTGATTTTTTAAGGACTCCGGATAAATACCGGGAATTTATTTTGATAAAAAAGTTGGAAATGTATGTGAAGGTTGAAGACGTTCTCAATAATGAGGTTGCGCAAAGCAGGGATAACCCTCAATCATCGGGTGGTTATTCTGGAGCAGTTTTTGCCGAACAGGTTCCGGCTGAAAGAGTTTGGCCTGATTTAAACTTATCTGCGAATGAGGAGCGAGGAAATAATTTTTCTCCTACTTTATATAATCCACAAGACGAGTGGTAAACTTAAATTTTCCTTTGTCTTATGATGTTTATTTTTGTTGTATTGAATTTGTATTAACACTCATATATTCCACGGGGGGACACCATCCAGATATAAATTTTATAAGTTATGAACCTACGCCCAGTTGGAATATGCGTAGTTCTAGTGTGTTGGATCATGGTGGTCCATCTGGGAGCCATCACCAACAGGATAATATCCATCATGGAATGTCAACACATTACTACTTGCAAGTGAAGTGATATATCTATATGTAAAGTATTTATCAATTTGAGTAGCTTATTATTTTGCTGTTTGTGCAGTGAAAACGAGCAAGTTGAACCACCTGTCTTAACTCAAATTCCCAAAGATGACATATTTTGTCACGACCCAAACCGATGGGCCGCAACGGACACCCGATACCTTACTCGACCGAGTACCAACGTAACATATCTTTCTTATTACATTATCATATACATGTGACATACGGGCCTAATAGGCCAACATAATCATTTACAAAATCAAAACATAGGCCGACAAGGCCGTACAATCTTTCACGTATCGACATATGTCTACAAGACTCTAAGAGTACATAAATGTCATAAAGGTCGGGATAGAGTCCCGCCATACCAAGCAATACCCGTCTAAATCATACTAACCAAACAAGCGACTCCGAAGCAAATGGAGCGCACCAACATCTTCCGCTGAGCTGATAGCTTACTTGGAGGGCTCTCGACCTGTCTATCGGGACCTGCGGGCATGAAACGCAGCATCCCCAGGCAAAAGGAACGTCAGTACGAATAATGTACCGAGTATGTAAGGCACATAATGTACATAAGAGACATGGAAGAATATAGAGTACATGACTCAACCTGTAAGTTTGAATAACTTTGTAAATCATAAATCACTTTTAGCAGCATGCATATGCGTATGAATGTCATGTCATGCATAGGTATATATTTCATAACATCATTAGCCTCTGAGAGCATCCCATCATATCATATTGGCCACTGTGGGAAAAATCATCATCGTATACCAGTTGATCAGGTGGTGGTGCGTATATAACGCCATAAACTTTCCCATATCCCATATACATATATACATACATACATATATATGCATATATAATGCAGTTTGAATCATCTTTCAGCCTCTGTGGGCAACATCATCATCATATACCAGCTGGTCAGGTGGTGGTGTGTATATAACGCCGTAACCTTTTCCCATATCCCATATACATATATTTACATATATACGCGTATATAACGCCATTTGGTCATGGGTCAATGCACATGTATGAAATGCATGAAAAGTACGTAATAATCTCAATATTCCTTCCGGATAAACTTTTCCAACTGCGTATTATTCTGAGACCCATGAACAGAAAATAACAATTATTCTCATGGGGAATCAAGAATATAGACACCCCTACTATTTCTATGAATAGAGTAATTTATAGAAACTGTGTATTTGCTCGTTTCTTCAGTATAATTTGGAGCATGCCAAAAGAAAGAAATGATAGCCTTAACATACCTGGGGTAGGAAAAAAGCCGTATAATATTCTTGGAAAGGATTTCACCGTAATCCTTTAGAACCACAAAATTTTACGTTACTACGTTTCTAACAATTCTCGTTGGAATTGTTGCAAGAATTTTGTTGAAGCATTTTTTTTGTGTTGGATGGAGTTTAACATCTGTTCTTGAATGCTTTGTTGGATTGAACCTTCGCATATGTTTTAGAAAAACTTTGAATTAGGAGGAATGTCTTACATGTTAATAGGAAAGGTATCTGATCTCTTTTCTATTCTATTTCCAAATGAGACCAACTTTGTATATCTTTAATTGACATGTTAAAGTCTTGTTATCCTACATCGCCACATAATACAACATGACCCTTAGTCATTTATTTGGTTAGATTCCTTGCTGCCACGATTTGGGGGTGTTAGTCTTATCACATAATTTAATAACTAACTAGGTAATGTCCCGTTACCCGATAATTACCCAATTACTCGTATAATTAAGAATTGTCTCAAATTACTTAAAAATTTACTTATTATTAATATACTTTATACATCATAATATCACGGTCATATGGTACCTTGTATGGTACTAGTCCATAAATATCCGGTATAATAGCTCGGACCGTATTTTACTCCAAATCGACAACCTTCAACGAAACTCATTTTATTCGATTTTCTTACCCTCTCTCCTTCATGAATTCACTCATCACTTATTTAAAATAGCATAATACTTAAAATCTCAAAATAATATCACTCCCGAGCTTACGTCGATTAACTTACGACGAAATATTAACTTACAAGAAAAATGCGGGATGTAACATCTTACTTCCGAGCTCTCATTAGTTTATTTATGACGTACTTTCATGTACAAAAAAATGGGGTGTAACATCATTCCCTCCTTTGGAACATTCGTCCTCGAATGTTGACTGATGCACTTATTATTCTCTTAACCCATAGCTCTTGCGAAGTCAATATTCTTCTTTCCATTTAGGAAACTGTGCTTTGAAAAAATCCAACGACCAAGTCATTCCCCCCTATTAGGCCTCTTTCTCACACCACGAATTGTAGTCGAAATTTGTTGCTATCTTCTGTCATGCAGCCTGTACGATGTTTTCCTTGTATGTGCGCCTATGAGACTCTTCTCTTTAGATTTTAACCAATATCAAGGATTCACTTTCTAAACATATACAGAGCTTGATAAAATGTCCCTTTGGGAATCTGTGGTATACTGAAGTTCTTTGCTCGGTACTTTGTCGAACTTACGGATATTGTTATACCTTATTTCATAGACCCGCTTATCCATTTGTATGTCTTTACTGCATCTAGGTAGGTCATATTATTCCATAACTCTTACTTCGATTTATCATTACTGAGGTCTTCTACCAAACTCCAGGTTACTTTCGTTACTTATCCCATATGTATAAATCTAAGTCCTTTAATGCTTCCTCATTACTTGTTCATCTTAAGAACGACGACCTAATATCACCTCATACTTTGTGACTTTTGTCTCTCTATTATGATTTGCCCCAATATTGATCTACAATATACCACTGATAACTTGAAACTTCTTACGTAAAACATTGCAACTAGGGCTTACGTTGCATTGATGAATATTGGAAGTGATTTCCATAATCGTATTTCATAATATCTCGATGTGATTCACCTTATGGGGGTATTCTGATATCGTACCGTCCGCGAAATCTTTTCTCCTTCTCCCTTTTTTTCTTCAAATCATTATTCAATCGAAGGCCCAAATGTTATCTTTTATCTGTCACAATTACACCTTCATTTCACTACCAGGGCAGCATTTCATCTCTTCTAAATGCTACTAGTCTTAGACTCCTTTGAGTTCATTCAGGCTATACTGAGCCTTCTATAACTTAGAGAACCCATAAGCTCTCATGTTTTCATGGTCTTAATCCCGCAAACTTATTCATTCCCGTCACCTTCTCACTCACCCTTTCTTGTTCTTACTCTTGTCTTCCTAAAATCTTGTCGCTCTATCATACTTTAGCTTGCGACCTACATATATCCATTTATACTACTCACAATCTTGATTCACCATAGATTTCCTAGTATTATTCTAGAACATCAAGCGAGACATCTCATTGTCTCTAACTCTCCTTTACTCTTTTGGCAAGATCTCTCGGTACCTAGAAACCATAGGCTAGAAAATATACCATTGACGATACTGCTATCATTCCTGGATACCGAATCCCTGTGTTTCTAGCCTTCCATCCGAAGTATGGACTATTCACAGCCTTCTGCATTTGAGTATCTCGTACGTTGTTCAACTTTATCTTACTTACCTTAAAATCTTGCATCACACCTTGTATCTCTTTCATAACCTCCCTTCCACATAGGTATGATTCACATCCACAACTTGGAGCTTTATTATAATACTACAATCCAGTGGAAGCTTCATATTGACTTCTTATTACTGGATTTATCGTAGAGCTGTTATAGACTATGGTTGTTGTACTATCTCTCTCGTACCACTGATTTTAAGGGAGATCTTGTAATGTTCTCGATCACGATGTTTCTAATTTTCTAGGTCTAATAATAAGACTCCTGATTACTTAGTTGATGTAACTCTTCAGTTTCCTCTCCTCCCTGTTCAACCTTAATAGCCTTTCATGGGCTTGAGAAATATGCATGATACAACCCTTTAATAATTTAATCCTTCATTTATGACCTGGGCTCAATTCTTTCATTTGACGTATACCAGAATCTTCTACGGATGTATATGCTGCATGTATACAACTCCGAACCCTTAAGTGAGTTCATAACGTAACCAACTCTGGATCATTGATTGAATAATTTCCTTTGTTACATTTTAGCTTTATTTCAACGTAAGCTATTTCCTTTCCTCGTCTTTCTGCCCCCTTGTTGCATCCATACTTAGCTTATCTTGGTTCCCACGTATGCTATAGTTTTCATGCAACTCATATGACCTTCAAATTTTTACTTAAATTTTTTTTTCTTCCCTTTCATTAACCAAGGTAGGGGCCACTTTTCTTTGAAGTGCTTACAATGTTGTTGTGAGACAGTTGTTACACGACCCTTTCCTTTTTAGGTCGTTGTGCTTAGGTTGAAGCCGTCTTCCTTATTTCCCCAGCTAGCCTTTCATTGTAGTACTTAGGGAGAAACCTTAACTCTTGTAAAGCTGTGGGATTATTACGGACCTTTTTGATGTCCTTACTTGCCTATAATCATCCATAGTTGCTTATTTCCATGTCCTTGTGCTTATATGGTTGCTTCTAAACTGATATTTTGACTATCTTCCCAGTGGCACTTTCTTTTATCCCCGTAACACTCATATGGTATCTTTAACTACACCGACTCTTGTTTGAATATATATATATATATATATATATATATATATATATATATATATATATATATATAT